>OY288284.1:26374556-26441584 GCA_958450335.1 Hibiscus tridactylites | reverse complement strand
TATTTCGATTAATTGACCAATTTAGAACTAAATTAACTGACAACTAACCGATTGATTAATTGAACTAAACTTCGACTCGATCAGTTAATTCCGTCCTAGACGAACAATGAACACTCCTACCTAAACCTTATACGACTATTTATAAAATATTTTTTACTAAATTAAATAATAATAATAATTAAAATAGTTTACCTTTGATATTTGTTTCTATTAGATAAATGTTCCCAAGAAATTGGACATGTGATTTGTTAAATTATAGTAATATAAATTTAAGGGCTCTAAGAGCACTTCTTGAATGGACCGCCATGATTCATGGCATCAATTCTTGAGAAGACTTCAAACTTTCTTTTATGACCTCAAATTTGGATAATATAAGTCCAAGTTATTAAACAAACTCCGGAAGCCATGTTTTAAGACCATCTGAGAACAGAATTCAGATAAAGAAGCCAAAAATAAAATAAAAGAGATCCCAACAACACAAACACATTGTCAGCTTTTGTTATTTCTATGTCTAAATTATGTCAGGAATCATTCTTTCTCACTCTTCTCCATTCCTAACCATTTACTATTTTATTTGAAGTATTCATATTCGACATTTGTATCCTCCACAAGAGAAATTAAGAAAAAGAATGTGCATTTCCTGCGTAAATAAAGCAAATACTGGGAGCAATTCAAGCAGAGTATAACCACATAAGGTTAAGCAACAAAATAAAATTAGGAAAGTGACGCAACATTTACTCATTCCTAGGTTCTCAACCATGTTTCGATTTTCTCTGTATATTCAATCTCATATCTATGTTTGAATATGGATCAGATACGGGTGTCGGACACAAATAATAGAGAAAAAAAAGTCAAAACAATATATCAACGTAGGCATCAAAGAGTTTACAATAACCAAGCCTTTTACTATGACTCGTCTCGTCTTGTTTCAGTCTCTTTAGCAAAAGTTCATTAGCAGATAAAGTGTTAAGGGAATATCTGGGGTGAGGACAGATTTTTTATACCAAGGAGTGTAAATGGAAAGCCCCACAATTGGAGGTCCCCAAATGAGAGACTCTTCCATAATAAAGTCATCAAAAGAGGGGGAATGAAGGACAACTCACTGCAAAAGTTGCTTCAATTTTTGTCCATCTCTTTTAGGGTAGTTCAAAAGGAATCCATGTTTTCGTGTCGCTTCTTCGTTTCCGTCGCCGTTAGATGCCAACTGATGCTGGATAGCAGCATTATGGATCACAACATTAAGACGTTTACTTTCGAGGAAAAAAGGCATGTCACGTGGCAAAAGGGAAACGAAGATTTCATTGAGAACATGAAGATACATCAACAATCTATGCTAACCACTATAGCTTCCCGCCGGAATTCAAAAAAACTCGAAATCTAAGTAAGGACCAGATGACCTGTCTGAGTCTGTAGCTCTCTTATCATTAGGAGGCACTGACGACTTAACTGCTTGGTTTAGCAATGGGATATCAACGGGTTTAGGGATTTCTGGAGGATGTGTGCTGCGGATAAGAGCCCAGTTAACACTTTCGAAGAAAGGATGTTGCTTTATCTCAGTTGCACCTCTTTTGAAGCCTAATCTCTTTTGAGGATCCTTCACAAGCAAACCGCAGATTAAATCCTTTGCACCAAAACTGATTGAAGATCCCTCCATAAATTTTAGGGACTGACCCACCACATTGAATAACGTCTCCCGATTGTCATTGCCCTTAAATGGCGTTCGTCCCAGCAGTAATTCATACAGGAAAATACCAAATGTCCACCAATCAACAGCACTCCCATGACCATCTCCTCTTATAATCTCAGGAGCTAAATATTCATGTGTCCCAACAAATGACATGGAGCGGGCGTTAGTTGGTTCTGCAATAAGTACTGGAAATGAATCTGATTTCATGAAATTTTTTCTTTCACTCTTCACCTTTGCTGTTTTGGAACTGAGAAACCGAGGCTTAAAGCAAGATGGCTGCAAACAAGCAGGCTCTACGGCTACGCATACAGGTAATTTGCATGCTGGATCAATACATGCTGGCTGAATGCAGTACGCAGCGATTCTACATGATGGCTCGGAACAGGACTGCACAAGAGTAGGATTGACAAGACATCGCAATGACAAATCAAAATCTGATAGCATAATGTGGCCATCCTCCCTCACCAATACATTTTCAGGCTTTAAATCCCTATACACCACCCCCATCATGTGTAGATACTCAAGGGCTAGAAGGACTTCTGAAGCATAAAACCTGCAAGAAGATAAAAATATTATCAGAAAATTTACAATATCTCAAATGCATTCCAGAAGGTAAACCTAAGCAAGTTGATGTTGATGGATATCGGATTAACCAAGCACGGCTGATATTTGAAAATTTGGAATGATGACTGAATCACTAAGAATTCATCTAAACATAAATAACAACAGTTTTGAATATTCCCATGGATACTGTCGGTAATAGAAGTTGGAACACGGTTTTTAAAATCCATATTAGCATTTAGCATTGTACAATTGGTTCAACTTCTCCGGAGAAAAGGGTATATTGGCATCGTACTATGTTCAATCAAATGAACATTTCCTTAACTAGTACTATAAACAAGAAGACAAAAACATATTAGTTAAACCTTAAAAGATAGAAACGAACCGTGCTGCTGGTTCGGTAAAATGCTTGCCTGGCTGTCGTTGCCGGAGAATATGAAGATCCCCTCCACTGCAAAACTCCATCAACAAGCAAGAAAGCTTCTCAGTTTCGAAATGTGAGTAAAGAGTTGGTAAAAATGGATGATCTAATAAACTCAATATCTCTCTCTCAGTTTGTGCTCTCATCAATTTCTTCCTCCCAGCTAACATCCCTTTATCCATAACCTTCATTGCAAACAAACATCCCATCCCTCTAAACTCAGCTAAATAAACACTCCCTATATCTCCACACCCCAACTTTTTCAACAACCTAAAATGAGCTAACCCCAAGTCCCCATCTTTGCCCTTAACATGCTGAATTGCATCCCATCTTCTATCATTTCCCTTATGAGGTTTCGATGGACAAAAACTCCTAAAACTACCCTTTTCACTCTCTTCACAGTCACTGCTTTCGGCATTCTTACTAACACTAGTGTTATTAGCCGAATCAGACGCACTACTACATAAGCTAATGCTAACACTGTTCTTATTGACGTTAACATCTGGAAAACTGCCGCTACTGCTACTTCCGTTATTGCTACAACTAATAAGAGAATCAGACCCAGAAATGCTAAGATTGTTACTGTTCAAACAAAGATCTTTGAGAGCGTTGGTGACGGGAAAAGTTTCACGCTTTTCATTTTTCTGAGGCTGTTCATCCATGTTTGAAATGAGAAACCTGTTTGATGAAATGCCTGAAAGAAAGATAATAATAACAGAGGATTGAAAAAATAATATAGCCTGTTGGTCAAGGAATATGTTAGGGTGTGATGTGACCGAGGTAGTCAAAGAAAGAGAGAGTGAGACGCGGGCTTAAACACGGGGAGTTGAAACCAGAAAAAAAATATATTTTAAATTAAACAATTTTTTAGTATATCTTTATAGATATTGTTAACTTTTTAATAAAGCACACATTTTGCGTACATTATAATTGAACTTCAAGAGTTTATTGCGTCAATTGTCTCTAAACTATGACTCTCATTCTAAATTCGTTCTCAAACTTTTAAACGTGCCAATTTCATCCTTAAACTATAGATATATGCCAATTACGTCCTTCTGTTAAGAAAACCGTTAAGGAACCGTAAAACTCCATGTAAACTAGTGATGGAAGAACCTTTTACACAAAGCTTTTTCTAAAAGTTGCAAAAACTATACTTCTAGTAGCATAAATAGAAGAAAAGTTAGGAACGGAGTTAGACGTGATTAGAGTTGACGACAAGTTTTGGTTTACGATAAGTTGGGAATCGATAACTCATGGTTCAAGACATCTATATCATGTAAGTATTCTAAAATTATTATTAATATTTTGATTAGATTTAAAATTTTTAGTTTTACTATTTTTAATTTAAAGATTTAAGGTTCTGTTTGTTAGTATCTAGAACCAATCTATTAAAATTTAAAACAAATATCCATACCAATTTTTTCTTTGTATTTTATTTAAATAAAATTTATTTGTTTACAATATTCTAAGTATTGAATTTGTTTGTTTACAATATTACAGAAAACCAATATGTATTTTAATGTTTTTGTGCTTCTATCTTAGATTGAATAATCATATACTCACCATGCTTTATCTAGGATAAATAAATAGATTATTCTTTGCTCGATTCTGTTAAAGCATTCATCGTCTAAATTGTAGATACTAAATATTAATATTTTGGTTTTATTTACTTCGATTACTAATACATTAATGCCTACAATATATTGCAAACTTATTTATGTTTTATAATGGAGGGTGTTAATGAAGCTGGAAAGGAAAATGAAATTGAGGTCGAAGATGGTCATAATGATAGATTTTCATGATAGTGAATATGAAATTGACGAGGGTGATGATGCTATGTTTGAGCAAGCCGTAGATGTTTTAATTGAGAGAGATGGTGGGCATTTGGGAGAGGAAGGAAATGAATCAGACAATGATGTTATTTGTTTTTCAGATGATCTTTATAGTATTGATGGTTCTGACAATGAAGAAGTTGATAAACCAAATAAAATATAGCTCAAGTTTAATTATTTTGTTAATATGGATGATCCAATTTTTTCGTTTGGGATGTTGTTTGCCGATAAAAAACAATTAAAGGTCACTGTAAAAATGTTAGCATTAAAGATAGGGCGAATGTAATTGTCTAGAAAGATGATAAAATAAGGTTTAGGGTTGTTTGTAAAGAAAAGTGTGACAGGACTTTATATTTTAGGAAGTTCACTGAAGACACTAATAACTCGACATTTTAGATTAGAACATACAAATAGAAGCATACATGTTGTAAAGATTATGCAAATAGGAATATGGATTACAAGTGGTTGTGCAATAAATATATGCATTCTTTTCTTACTGATCCAAATTTCTCACTCTCTACATTTGAGAGCTTAGTGTACAAGGATTGTGTGTTGATTGTCCCAATGTCCAAGTTGTTTAGGGCAAAATAACTACCCTTAAAAACACTTCAAGGAAATTACAGTGAGCAGTACTCTAAGATTGGGAGCTATGTCGAGGAGATAAGAAACACTAATCCTGGCTCCAACGTACTTTCTAAGTTAGATGGTGGTTTGTTCCAAAGAATGTATGTATGTGTTACCTCTTCATAAGTATTGTTTTTAATGCCAATCTTACAATGTCTTTGCTTGTTTTTAGGTACATTTAGTTGCATTAGGATGTTAAAATCATGCATTTACATGAATGAGAAATTCTGTCTATGTAGTATGAAATGTTGTTTTGTTGGCAATTTTATAGGTTTGGCATAGTATTCAGCACAGAACAACAACACATTTAGGATTGCCAAGGAGAATGCCAAGTGTTGTTGGCACATAAGGACTAGACAATGTCAAGCACCTATTGGCAGCGAAGTGAACTTGATGCCACGTCAAGAGGCTGTTGAACCCCGAGAAAATAGGATAAGATCAGGCTCCTAAAAGATCGCAATTGGATCAATCTCTGAAAAAATAGTAGATAAGGTGATGCCAAGTTATGTTGGCAAAGACATGCCAAACTTGGATGCAGAGGCAACATTGGGATGATGACGTCATGTAAAACCCCTCGCCCGGCTACGAGCGAGAGATGTCACATTTCGGGCGTCGGACAGATTCATATACAACAACGTATCAAACATATACAAACATGTGATCCAACTCAAGCTTGGCAAACAACAAAACATATAACCATACATGATCACCAAGACATATCATATAAACACATGATTACTTATACAATTTGATGAGCCAATTAAAACTTTTCCAACATGTTACCTAACTTATAAGCTAATAAAGATTATAACCAATTAGAAACATATGTACAATCAAACTTCCAATAAATCAGCAATCGATCCTATATGTATCTACTTATATTCATTCGGCTAGGACCTAATTAACTCATTTACAATAGAAACATTCTTATAATACTCAAACATATGGACCAAAACATGTTTATATAATCATTCTAAATACCCAAACATATAACATTGATCGATCCATCAAACAATACTAAGTTCCATTCGAAAATTACATCATTCATCAATTAACTTATACATCAAGAACAAAACACCATTGGAACCTTTCGAGGCAACCAATCATTAGCTAGATGCATATCCTAGTTTCCACAACAACAATATCATGTATACATATCACATAACAATTTCAATCAACCTAAGCCTTACACAATTCCATTCGAATCCAACCAATATATGAAACACATGAACACGTTCTAAATCAAAACATTCTTGAACAACTTCAACATAGTTTACTTATAATTAACCCATACTTATATACATATCAACCATTAAGTTCACACATAACATCACTTGCTTAATTTATACAAACCATCAATCAAAGTATATGTTATATAATGCATGATAACTAACATAATCTATGCCACCAGCTAGGAGATTATAAAACTACATCATACTTGTTCGTAGGCTTGCGACGGCTCACAGATCAGTCAGATAGCTTTTGAATATCCGCACCTGAAATTTTGGAAGAAGGAAAGAAAGAGAGTGATAAGTACACACAATGTACTTCGTGAGACAACCCTAAACATTACTAGTTTCAATCTTTTAAAGTCTTATTCAAGTCTTCAAGGTTACTTAGCTAGGCTTAGAACACATTAGATCACCTAGCTAGTCCATCAAACTCAAGTTAACTTAGCTAATTTCACAAACATATTATTTGAGCCGCAAGGATTCATATAAATCATACCAAATTGGGCATCAAGCAACACATATAAATCGTACCAAATTGGACAGCAAGCAACACATATAAACAATGTCCTCTTGGGCAGCAAACAACACATATAAACAATGTCATCTTGGGTAGCAAACATTTCACAAGATCACATCATATTATAGATCATTTAAATCTCAATTAAGTTCACAAGTTCATGTCATATCATTAGGGCCATTACCCAAACTTATTCATGTAAACAAATATCATAAAATCAATCATGTTTTGCCTTGGATGATTAATGAAATAGGTAATCAAGTCTTCATGTAACATGTAACTTTAGATACTCAAAGTATCAATTTTCTCATTTCAACTTATAACGGAGGATGCACAAGCATCAATGGTGACTTACCACCATTCATTTAACAAGGTGACTAACCACCTTCAGGTTCATATGTGACTAACCACCATCCCGAATCAAAAATCAGAGGAGCTCAATGACTCTAAAGGCATGCCCTTCTACATATAAACACTAATCAACCAAGGACTTTAACTTATATCTTTTAACTCCTTCAAGTTCATTTACTTGTTTAACAAACACATACAAGATTATGTAAGTATTTCATATCCATTTTGCAAGATCATCACTCAAGCTCATATTCATAAAAATTTCCAGCAAGCTCAATTGATCATTTCAATCATATGATCATAGACAAACAATAGCTAAATCATCCTTTAAACTCAATTCAAATAGCTCAATCAATCCACAATGCATGGAAATACACATAAGCATAAACAAGCTTATCTAGATAGCAATACACACCTAGATCATTCCTTTAGTCCTTCTTCCTTAACATTTTAAATTTACCAATTCATTAATAAATTCATTACACGCTTCATTTTAAATCATCAAATAATCAAAAACAAAATGGTTAGGATACTAATCACAACCCTAAATTAGCTACACTCACAAATACTTCCAAGATTAGTTTGCTTATTTGATGGTGATGCCCTTTCCCCTCCTTTTTTCTTGTTCACTCCTTGATTCCTCTTGTAAATCCTCACCAATGTTTTCTTGGATCATAACATAACATATATGACACTCATTAGAATTTAATTCACTACCTATTTAATTCTAAGTTTTTAACCACATTTACATTTATCTTATAAAATTATTTTGATAATCCAGCAACCTCAAAAACAGGGCTTTTAAGTACTCTAAATAACACATTTTCCAGACTTGTCTAGATTTGCTTTTAAGTGTTCTAGCTCCCTTTAACCATTCATTTAAACAAATTTTCCTTATGAACCTATATGTTTTCATTCATTTAAGGTATCCCCTGTTTCAAGAACAAATTTACAGAATTTTTAGATGACCATTTAAACCTTTAAATTTTATTTTTATTCGATATAGTTAACCTAGTTTCAGTTTTATTCTTTTCTAGGCAGTCAGCTTGTAACTTAATTTCTAGCCAATTCTAGTATCATTTTCATGCTTTCAAGGCCTCTAACTTATAGTAGTTTTCATGCTCTACAACTTCGTTCTACAACACGTTTCCTAATTCTAACCCTAACTCATTCGAAATTTCAAATTAAAACAGAGCAGTGCACTAAACCTAATCTGGGCAGATTCAAACCTAAGTTCATGTTCATGCTTTAATTTCCAGAAATTCAACCACAAATTCATAAACCTTGCATTTTAACAACATCTTAACTTAATTCTAAGCCTATTTCCAGCAACCAATCATAATCATAATCATTAAAATAACCCAAAATTCCAAGAACAATATCAATCGACTATCAAGCACTTACTTGAACCATGAACTCAACATGCATGCATTTCCTTCAATTTCCAGCAACCAAATTGCTTAAACTCTCTCTCTGGTTTTTCTAAGAATTCGTTTGAGATGAAGAAATAAAGAAGATGATGATAATGGCCTTCAATATACACTTGTTTCTTTTTTTTTACACATAATGGTCGGTTATGGTTATTGCATGGACACTTGGTATGTTTATTCACCAAGTATTTTCCACTAACTTATTTTATGTATTTTAATCTTACATTATAATTAATTACCATCCATATATCATATAATATACATATTTTAATCATTAATTTATCACATTTTAATCTTATATATATACATAGCTTGTACATATATATTTTCATCATCTCATCGAATTGTACATGTATTTACGTGTACACTAATTTACATCTCATATTATTTAACATATGAATATATTAGTTACAAATTCAATATTAGTTAGTTTATAATTGTTTACGTTATCATCGTCGTTTTTCTATCGTTCGAACTAGGGTACGTTTCAGGGTGTTACAATTCCTCCCCCTTAAAGAAAATTCGTCCTCGAATTTTACCTGAATCAAATAGGTGAGGATACTGCTTTCGCATCAAATCCTCGGGTTCCCAAGTCGCTTCTTCGGCTTTGTGATATCTCTAAAGAACTTTGACTAGAGGAACCATTTTGTTGCGAAGTCTCTTGACTTCACGATCAAGAATTTGAACAGGTTCTTCTTCGTACGAGAGATCAGGATTGAGATCAACTTCTTCAGGCTCAAGAACGTGAGACGTATCAGATCGATATCTTCTAAGCATTGAGACATGGAAGACATTGTGTATCTTATCAAACTCGGGAGGAAGAGCGAGTCGATATGCTACAGGGCCCATTCTTTCGACTACTTCAAATGGTTCGATAAACCGAGGACTTAGCTTGCCTCTTTTGCCGAATCAGAATACTTTCTTCCACAGAGAGACTTTCAGAAACACTTATCTCTGACTTGATGTTGAATGTCTCTACGCTTCAGATCAGCGTATGACTTTTGACGATCGAAGGCTTGCTTCAATCGGGAGTGAATGATTTGCACTTGTTCTTCGGTGTCCCGAAGCAATTGTGGTCCTAACACTTTATTATCTCCAAGTTCAGACCATCATAAGGGAGTTCTACATCTTCGTCCGTACAATTCTTCATAGGAAGCCCTCAGAATAGATGATTGGTAGTTGTTGTTGTAGGCAAATTCAACCAGAGGTAACGATTTCTCCCAATTCTTTCCAAAATCAATAATACAAGCTCTGAGCATGTCTTCGAGAACTTGAATTACTCGCTCGGATTGACCATCGCTTTGCGGATGGAAAGCTGTTCTAAGATTCAGTTTGGTTCCGAGAGCTTTATGTAGAGTCTTCCAAAATTGAGCTGTGAATCGGGGATCTCGATCAGAGACTATTGAGATTGGAGCTCCATGTAAACGAATTACTTCTCAGATGTATAATTCATCCAAGGCTTCAAGACTAAGATTCATTCATACCGGAATGAAGTGTGCTGACTAGGTGAAACGGTCAATGATCACCCAGATAGCATAGAACTTTCTTGGCGAACAAGGAAGACCGGTCACGAAATCTATTGTGATCCGTTCCCATTTCCATTGTAGAAATTTGAGAGGTTGGAGCAAACCAGTAGGGACTTGGTGCTCAGCTTTAACTCGTTGGCAGTTCAGAGATTTTGCTACAAAGTCGTTGATAGCCGTTTTCATTCCCGGCCACCAATACAAGGGCTTGAGATCCTTGTACATTTTAACTGATCCAGGGTGGATCGAAAAAGAACTTTGGTGTGCTTCTTGTAGGATTTCATCTTGTAGTTCTTTGTTATTAGGGATGCAGATACGATCTTTGAAGTATAGAAGACCGTTCAACTTAACAGAGAAGTCAGGATTAGCCTCAAGCTTAGAATTGATTTTCTGAAGTTCCGGATCAATTTGTTTGAGTTCTTTGATCATGGTGATCAGAGTAGATTGAACTTGAAGTTCATTCAGATAATTCCGGATCTTGTATAGCCGGAAATGAGCGTTGATAGCCAAAGAAGCTACGAATAAACAAATTGAAGACGTTACTCATGTTACAAAATTTCATTTGAAAGATTTCTTGCTAAACAAGAAAGTGTTCGAATTCTTCTTTGACTATGAAGAAGGAATTCAAATGATCACTTTAAATTTGAAGATTGAACGTTTTCAAATTTTCGAGAATTTCGAGTAACTTACAGAGGTTTGATTTTTGACTCAGAGGCAACGACATTGGCTTTTCCGGGATGATAATCGATGGTCAGGTCGTAGTATTTGAGCAACTCTAACCATCTTCTTTGTCTAAGGTTTAGATCTTTCTGAGTGAGTAAATACTTCAGGCTTTTGTGATCGGTGAACAACTTGCATCTTCCACCGTACAAGTAGTGCCGCCAAATTTTGAGCGCGAACACAATAGCCGCAAGCTCGAGATCATATGTAGGATAGTTCAATTCGTGTGGCTTCAGTTGTCAGGAGGCGTATACAATCACGTTGCCTTCTTGCATCAGAACACAACCTAGGCTCGAGTGTGATGCATCATTGTACACCACAAACTCTCTACCTGATTCGGGTTGAATAAGGACTGGGGCATGTGTCAGAGCTTGTTTGAGTTGGTTGAAGCTTCGTTGCTGCTTTTTCGACCACTCGAAGGCTTCATTCTTTCGAAGAAGTTTGGTTAGTGGCGCAGAAATCACAAAGAACCCTTTCAAAAATCTTCGACAGTACCCGGCTAAACCGAGGAAACTTCAAACTTCACTCACATTTCTCGGAGGTTTCCAATCAAGAATAGCTTGAATTTTCTTCGAGTCGACTTTGATTCTTTCGGCAGAAATAACGTGTCCGAGGAATGAAACTTTGGATAACCAAAACTCACACTTAGTGAATTTGGCGAACAGTTGGTGATCTCAGAGCGTCTGAAGCACAATCTGAAGATGATCATCATGTTCTTCCTTGTTCCGAGAGTATACAAGGATGTCGTCAATGAAAACAACCACGGACTTGTCAAGATAAGGCTTGAATACTCGATTCATCGGGTCCATGAACGCAACATGGCATTCGTTAAACTGAATGGCATTAGTAGGAACTCGTAATGTCCATATCGAGTTCGGAAAGCTGTTTTGGGCACATCTTCTTCTTTCACCCTCATTTGATAGTATCCGGACCAAAGATCAATCTTGGAGAATAATGCTGCGTTTTTGAGTTGATCGAACAAATCTTCGATCCTTGGCAAAGGATACCTGTTCTTGATGGTTACTTTATTAAGTTGCTGGTAATCGATACAAAGCCGCATCGTATCGTCCTTCTTTTTCACGAACAGGACAAGAGCACCCCAGGGAGATATGCTGGGTCGAATGAATCTCTTATCCTCGAGTTCTTGAATTTGCTTCTTTAGTTCTTTGAGTTCAACAGGTGCCATCAGATAAAGTGTAACGGACATAGGGTTAGTTCTGGATTGAACTTCGATCTTGAATTTGACTTCCTGAGTTGGAGGAAGGCCAAGGAGTTCCTCGGGAAAAACATCAGAAAATTCAGATACAATAGGCATTTCAAGTAAACCGAAATCAAGCTCGTCTTGCAGTGCCATAGAGGCGAAAATAGAGGTCGATTTCTTGTCTATCAATAGGATGGATTCTTTTCCTAAACCCCGTAAATATAACCTACGGTTTTGACAATCTACCCAAGCCTCATGTTTTCCCAACCAATGTAGTCCTAAAACTAGATCGAATTCACATTTGGGCAATACATATAGTTTAAAGAGAAGGGTTCATTTCGTATGGTTATTTGGCAGTATCTACAAATCAAGTTAATCGGAAAGTTTCCACCTATTGGATTTGAAACTACAAGGCTTGATTTTACAATTTCAGGTTTCAAATTTAGTTCATCTAACAGATATGAACAAACAAATGAATGTGTTGATCCCAAATCTATCAAAGCGTAAAATGTTTAAGGTTTAGTTCAACCGTACCCGCAATGACATTGGGAGACTCTTCTTCTTCTTTTCCACGAATGTGGTAGACACGAGCTGGGGCTCGGGATTCTTGATAAGTTGTAGCTTTCGAATGGGCAGCCTTGCCTTTCCCCGAATTACCCGACTGAGCTTGTCTCGGATTCTTGTTTCAGCTAGATGGCACAGAGCTCGGGTTGGAAAGTCGAATAGAAGACTGATCATTTCTTTTCGGACAATCCCGGATATAGTGATCATCAGCGCCACAAGAAAAACAGAGATTAGCTTGGGCTCGGCATTGGCCGAAATGCTGCTTCTGACAGAACTTGCAAGTAGGAGCTTTTTCTGTATTTCCCGTACTGTTGACAGAAACAATCGAAATAGCCATCTTATTTGAGTATTGAGATTGAGAATTACTCCGAGTAACAGGTTAGTAAGTGGAGGATGATTCCTTCTAATGTTTCGGCTTCTTTGACCATCAGAACTTGTCATCGCCTTTTCGCTTCTTGTCAGCCGATAACCACTCTTCCGTTTCTTCGCGGTTCTCATTTTAGATTTTGTGGCGATGACTCGGTTCACAAGGATTTGAAAGTCTGTAATGTCGAGTGCAGTGAACATCATACTCAGTTCGTCGCTCAGACCATCAATGAACATTTTACACTTATCTTTCTCAGTTTTGATGTATTCCGAGCCATACTTGCAGTATTTACAGAAATCGGCAACATACTGTTCAATCGGCCGATTGGCCTGCTTTAAATACAGAAACTTCTTCCTCCGATCAACAAGGTATTGTTCACTAATGTACTTTTTCTTGAACTCCTCGACAAAGAATTTCCACGTGACTAACTCAGCAGGGGCAGTCAGAGTCGTGGTTTCCCACCAGCTTAGGGCTTCGTCGGCTAAGAGTGCAATCGCACATTCAAGCTTATGCTCGTCCGAGCATTGAAGTTGTCTAGTCAGGATTTGTGTGGTTCTTTCAAGCTAATTGCCAGCTTCTTCCGGCTTTTCCTCATTCTCGCCAGTGAATGTATACAGTCGGTATTGCGCGAGCATGTCGATCGGGGCTCGACTCGGAGCAGCAACGACAGGTGTTGGTTGTTCTCGTCTGATGTTCATTACAAGCTGATCGAACATCTACTTCATGCTAAGGAGACATTCGCGTTGAGCAGATTTAAGGGTCGGATTTTCAGGTTGTTGTACGATTGGTTCTCGAGGTTGTTTCGGTTCAAACCGGAGGTTCTGAGGGTGCATACCGACACTATCCCCGTTGTTTGATGATCCATTGGGACTTTCATCGTCCCGAGCTAGATTAGTTGCGGACATTCTATTAAGATTTAAGAAAAAATCGGAGTTAGAGAGCGTAATCGCAAGCAGTTTGATATAAATCTCCTAGATGGCACAGAAAAATCCTATATGATGCATGACATGTTTCAGACAATTTTAGGACCTATAACCTAAAACTTTGATACCAATTAATGTAACACCCCTCACCCGGTTACGAGCGAGAGAAGTCATATTTCGGGCGTCGGACAGATTCATATACAACAACGTATCAAACATATACAAACATGTGTCCCACTCAAGCTTGGCAAACAACAAAACATATAACCATACATGATCACCAAGACATATCACATAAACACATGATTACTTATACAATTTGATGAGCCAATTAAAACTTTTCCAACATGTTACCTAACTTATAAGCTAATAAAGATTATAACCAATTAGAAACATATGTACAATCAAACATCCAATAAATCAGCAACCGATCCTATATGTATCTACTTATATTCATTCGGCTAGGACCTAATTAACTCACGTACAATTGAAACATTCTTATAATACTTAATTATATGAACCAAAACATGTTTATATAATCATTCTAAATACCCAAACATATATCATTGATCAATCCATCTAACAATACTAAGTTCCATTCGAAAATTACATCATTCATCAATTAACATATACATCAAGAACAAAACACCATTAGAACCTCTCGAGGCAACCAAGAATTAGCTAGATGCATATCCTAGTTTCCACAACAACAATATCATGTATACATATCACATAACAATTTCAATCAACCTAAGCCTTACACATTTCCATTCGAATCCAACCAATATATGAAACACATGAACATGTTCTAAATCAAGTCATTCTTGAACAACTTCAACATAGTTTACTTATAATTAACCCATACTTATATACATATCAACCATTAAGTTCACACATAACATCTCTTGCTTAATTTATACAAACCATCAATCAAAGTATATGCTCTATAATGCATGATAACTAACATAATCTATGCCACCAGCTAGGAGATTATAAAACTACATCATACTTATTCGTAGGCTTGTGACGACTCACGGATCAGTCGGATAGCTTTCGAATATTCGCACCTGAAATTTTGGAAGAAGGAAAGAAAGAGAGTGATAAGTACAAATAATGTACTTAGTGAGGCAGCCCTAAACATTACTAGTTTCAATCTTTTAAAGTCTTATTCAAGTCTTCAATGTTACTTAGCTAGGCTTAGAACACATTGGATCACCTAGCTAGTCCATCAAACTCAAAATAACTTAGCTAGTTTCACAAACATATCATTTGAGCAACAATCATTCATATAAATCATACCAAATTGGGCATCAAGCAACACATATAAATCGTACCAAATTGGGCAGCAAGCAACACGTATAAACAATGTCATCTTGGGCAGCAAACAACACATATAAACAATGTCATCTTGGGCAGCAAACATTTCACAAGATCACATCATATTATAGATAACTTAAATCTCAATTAAGTTCACAAGTTCATGTCATATCATTAGGGCCATTACCCAAACTTATTCATGTAAACAAATATCATAAAATCAATCATGTTTTGCCTTGGATGATTAATGAAATAGGTAATCAAGTCTTCATGTAACATGTAACTTTAGATACTCAAAGTATCAATTTTCTCATTTCAACTTATAATAGAGGATGCACAAGCATCAATGGTGACTTACCACCATTCTTTTAACAAGGTGACTAACCACCTTCAGGTTCATAGGTAACTAACCACCATCCCGAATCAAAAATCAGAGGAGCTCAATGACTCTAAGGCATGTCCTTCTACCTATAGACACTAATCAACCAAGGACTTTAACTTATATCTTTTTACTCCTTCAAGTTCATTTACTTGTTTAACAAACACATACAAGATTATGTAACTATTTCATATCGATTTTGCAAGATCATCACTCAAGCTCATATTCATAAAAATTTCCAACAAGCTCAATTGATCATTTAAATCATATGATCATCGACAAACAATAGCTAAATCATCCTTTAAACTCAATTCAAATAGCTCAATCAATCCACAATGCATGACAATACACATAAGCATCAACAAGCTTATCTAGATAGCAATACACACCTAGATCATAGATCATTCCTTTAGTCCTTCTTCCTTATCATTTTAAATTTACCAATCCATTAATAAATACATTACATGCTTCATTTTAAATCATCAAATAATCAAAAACAAAATGGTTAGGATACTAATCTCAACCCTAAATTAGCTACACTCACAAATACTTCCAAGCTTAGTTTGCTTATTTGATGGTGATGCCCTTTCCCCTTCTTTTTGCTTGTTCACTCCATGATTCCTCTGGTAAATCCTCACTGTAACGCCCCGGTTTTGGGCTTAGAAGTTTTGGGTTTTGACCGGTTCGGTCAAAGTGCGGTTCGAATATAAAAAGGTGAAATTAGGAAAACCTAGTTCGGGTTGCATTAAAAATATGGAAAAATGTTCTAAAATCCTCTTTTATTATATATAAGTGAACTGTGAAATCAATTTTACAAAATGAGGTTTGGAAGGGTGACATTTTGGCTAGTGACCAAAATGTAATTTTTGAAAACTGCGTGACTGTTTTAAAAATGATTGAAACTTTGAATCTTTAAGGAGCTATTTACCCAATGGGAGTTTCTCCAGATTTTTCTAAGATATTAAATGATTTATTAAAGGTTTTTAAATAAAATAAAAGTGGAGGGAATATATTTTGTCATTTCCAACTAACTTTCCATATTTTCCATTTTTTCCTTTTCTCTCATTTTTCTCTCAAACCAAACATCTTTTTCCAGAGCTTTTCTCTCTGATTTTGTCACCTAAATATCTCTTTTCAATTCTCTTTTGATTGCTAATCATCTCATCAACAAAACCTCACCAATTGCTAATTGGATTTTCAAGATTTTGGTTCCAAAAAGGGAGAAAACTCAAGTTTGGAGGTAAGAACGTCCTTCTCCTCTAAACTCTCAGTTCTTTACTGAAATTCCCAAGTTCTCAATCCTTAATTGATGATTTATAAAAGGTTTTATAGTTGTATCCTTGATCTTGGCTTGTTAATGCAAGATTTGCTTGATTTTGATGAAAATTCGTATGATCTGTTTAAGCAGTGATTTGAGATGTATTTTTTGATGTTAAATGAATGCTAAATTGATTAGAAGTTGAGGTTTAATTAATGCAATCCCGGATAGGTTGAATTTCCTAAGTTTAGCTTGTGTTTTTTATGGTTTTTTGAGTGATCTTGGTGATCTGTTATGGCTGGAGGTATAAGGATGTGTTGAGATCCTTTTTGGATGTTAATTGATGTTTAGGAGTGTTTAGTTTTGATGGATCATGGCTGGGTAATGTTGTGGAGTTGTTTGGATGCATTTTCGGTTGTGTTTGGTGGCCGAAAATGGAGTGTGAATGAGAGCAGCGGGTTTAGGTGCTTTCATTGAAGATGTTAATGCATGATGATGCATTAATCCTCTGCTTTGATGTGTTGAAAACAGGGGAGTCATCTTTGGATCTTAGTGGTGGTGATCCGGAAGCTTGATTGGTGGTTCGGCAAGAGGTGAAACGGAAATCGGTGAGTGGATTTTGGTTTCCAGCTTTGAAACCATTGAATTGAAGGTTTGGGAGCTTAGTTTAAGTCTAAGCAACTTAACTAAGCTCAAGAGTAAGTTTTCGGGAAAACTCTCTTGATGATGAACCATGGATTGGTTGTATGCAATGTGGTTGTTTGCATGTTTTAAATTCTGTTTTGAGAGCATATTTGAGCATGTTAGTTGCTGAGATTATAGCCATGTGTTGAAGGATGCTCAAGGTAAGAGATCCTTGTTTTTGAACATTGTTTAATGTGGTTTAATGCTATAAGATGCATGATGTTTATGGCTTGGATAAATGCTTAAAAACAGTGGATTAATGTTGATTAATGATGCATATTGGCAAGTGATGTTAAGGTCACAAAGGTGGTTAAAAGTCCTTGTGTGAGCCTTGTTATTTAAGAACAACATGGTGGTTAAAAGTCCATGGTTGGTTCTTGGTTAAGATCATCAAGGTGGTTAAAATTCCTTGGATGAGTCTTGTGTATTTTAAGAGCAACATAGTGTTTAAAAGTCCATGGTTGGCTCTTGGTTAAGGTTACAAAGGTGGTTAAAATTCCTTGTGTAAGCCTTGTTACTTAAGAACATCAAGGTGTTTAAAAGTCCTTGGATGATTCTTGTTAAGGACACAAAGGTGTTTAAAAGTCCTTGTGTGGTCCTTGCCATGGTGTTTAAAAGTCCATGGGGTTAAGGACACAATGGTGTTTAAAAGTCCATGTGTGGTCCTTGGAAATTGTAAGATCACAATGGTGTTTAAAAGTCCATATGTGAGTCTTATGTGAAATGTATCACTTGTTGCCAATATGACATGTTATGAACTTGAAGCATGAAATGCTTGTTAAAGATGCCTATGTGCATGTATGAATGTGGTTCGAATTATGATTTGCAAATGTGTTTTATAAATGCATTATTGTGTGGTTTTAAAGAGCATTCCTCACCAAGCTTATGCTTACGCTCTCTCGCTTTTCTTAAACCAATAATGCAGAACATTAAAGTGCATTGAGGGCAGCAAGGTGGTGAAGAATCCAAGTGGTGAACAAAGCTCAAGTATGGTGATGGTTTCTTAAACACTATTAGCTTTTGGCATTTGGCAATGGGGAACCTATGTTGTTGTTTTGGGAGATGTTTTGGACTCCCTAAGTTGGATTTATGTTGGTGTTAAAGTTGGTGTTTGTAATTGGCCTTTATGAGTTTGCTTTTGGTATAATGATGCTTGAATGGTTTGCTAAGTAGGAAGCATGCCTATAGATTTGGGGATTTCTATAATTGATGCCATGTTGGTGTTTGGTTGATGCAATTATATCCCTTGTATGTTGAATGACTTGCTGGTAAAGTTTGGTGGCTTTTGGAGCATGTTTGATAGGTCAATTGCATGTTAAACCAGCAAATTTTCTGTAATCTGGGCAGCCTGTTCCGGAACAGGTGCTACCGTATCGGAACAGGGGCCTGAAATGGCCTGGGCGTTCCGAAACGGGAGGCACTGTTCCGGAACGGTTTGGCCACTGCCAGGCCATGTTTCGGTACAAGTTCCGGAACGGTCCCGCGTTTCGGAACGGGTCTTCCTTGTTCCGAAACACTCGACCGTTGGACACTGAAATAGATGGTTTTATGTTTTGCAATGTTTGATTTTTGGTCCTGAAACATGTTTATGCAATTGTATGAGTTTGGGATGTCCGTTTGAGCTGAAATTTGGCAGTGAAGCATGAAACATGGTTAATTTCAAGTTGTTAACTTTAATTTGAGTTAAGACCTTATAATTTTCAGAATTTACAGTTGGGTCCCTAAAGTTGTAATTTGTGCAATTGAGTCCCTGAATGTTCTCTAATTGTTATGATGTTTGAATATGTTTATCTTGTGAACATATCCAGGGTTAACGTGCATCTAGACAAGAGTAAAAAGAAAAAAAAGGGTCGTTAATCAAGGTTGACTTTCGGGTTGACTTTGGTTTTCCCCGTGTGATCTTCTTAATTCGGGTCAACCGTCTAGGCCGAGTTAAGGGGGTTACACTCACCAATGTGGTCTTGGATCATAACATAACATATATGACACTCATTAGAATTTAATTCAAACATATAAACTCATTTACTTAAACAAAATAACCTAAACATATAAATCTGCCCCCTAAACTGGCAGTTTGAGTAACACCTACTAAATTGTCTATAACTTTTTACTCACAACTCCAATTTAAGAGTTATTTACCATTCTAGAAAGCCTATCCACACACCTTTACAACCATGTATAGCACATATTTTTACCATTTATCTATAAATACAGTTTATTGTTTGAAAACAGGGAACTTTCAGAAACCTATTCTGCCCACTGTTTTCAACTTGCCACTTTAGTGTACATTTAACCTACAATTCACTACCTATTTAATTCTAATTTTTTAACCACATTTACATTAATCTTATAACATTATTTTGATAGTCCAGAAACCTCAAAAACATGGCATTTAAGTACTCTAAATAACACATTTTCCAGACTTGTCTAGATTTGCTTCTAAGTGTTCTAGCTCACTTTAACCATTCATTTAAACAAATTTTCCTTATGAACCTATATGTTTTCATTCATTTAAGGTATCCCCTGTTTCAATAACAAATTTACAGAATTTTTAGATGACCATTTAAACCTCTAAATTGTAATTTTATTCAATATAGTTTACCTAGTTTCCGTTTTATTCTTTTATGGGCAGTCAGTTTGTAACTTAATTCCCAGCCACTTCTAGTATCATTTTCATGCTTCCAAGGCCTCTATATTTTAATATTTTTCATGCTCTACAACTTTGATCTGCAAGACCTTTCCTAATTCTAACCCAAAATCATTCGAAATTTCAAATTAAAACAGAGCAGTGCACTGAACCTAATCTGAGCAAATTCAAACCTAAATTCATGTTCATGCTTTAATTTCAAGAAATTCAACCACAAATTCATAAACCCAGCATTTTAACAACATCTTAACTTAATTCTAAGCCTATTTCCAGCAACCAATCATAATCATAATCATCAAAATAACCCAAAATTCCAAGAACAATATCAATTGACTATCAAGAACTTACTTGAACCAAGAACTCAACATTCATGTATTTCTGTAGAACTAATGTTTTGATATAATTATTGAAAAAAATGTTTTGGACTAATTTGAAAAGAATTCAAAAATCGTCTTTAAGTCTAAACAACTTGAATTTATGTTTGAGGGACTTAAAAGGTTTTTGGCAAAGTTTTTCATGCTTTTAAATAGCCAAACTTGAATTTTCAGGTTGCCCGTACCGATACGGTGTAACCCGTATCGATACGGTGTAACCCGTATCGATACCTTTTTTCCCAGGTTTGGTCACTGCCAAAACCCGTATCGAAACAGGATTTGCCGTTTCAATACGGAGAGGGATCGTTTCGATACGCCTGGTAAGCATATCGATCCCCATTTTAACAACCCAACGACTAGTTTCCCAACGGCCTGTTAAATGTCATACCGTACCGATACGCCCTCAAGCATATCGATACGCTTAGGCTGGCAAGAACCCAACGGCTAGTTTCTGATGAAGGCCGTACCGATACGGGTTCACGCGTATTGATACAGAAGGCTGTAGAACATCATTAAAGATGTGAAATAAAGTCTCCAACGGCTCCAATTCATCCCAACGGCTAGTAACGGCTACAAACTCAAAGAGGAGTATAAAAGGGACCTCCAAGCATCTAGTAATGGTCAATGCTTCAATTGTAATACAACATATGATCAAGAAATTGTCTTAATGCTTAATTGTCATTTCTTTGTATAAACAAAAACTAGTGAGCCAAAATTGTTAGATTTGCTCAAGTGTTTTAGGTTTTGGGTGAGAGCTAAACTGTGCAAACAAATACCTATTAGAGGGATTTGAGTTTGCTTATTTGTTATCTCTTGTAAAGAGGGTTTGATCAAGGCTTTGGGTAGAAAGCTTGATCGGTGTATAAGGGTTTCCTCCTAAGCCTAGAAAAGGTGACGAATCAATAGTTGATTGATTGGAAATCCTTAGTGGGAAGCTAAGGTAGTGGATGTAGACCTTGGTTAGAAGGTTGAACCACTATAAATTATTGTGTCCTTAATGTTTTTAGCTTCCACACCTTTATCACCCAACTTTCCACTTCTCCACCACTTGGCGAGCAAGAACGGTTGAAGGAATCGAGCACCGAATAACCCAGCAATTGGTATCAGAGCTTGGCTCAATTGAAGAGGATTAACATCCTATTGAGTAGATCCGACAAGCTCAATCTTCATTTCAATCAACCAGCTCACTGGCACAATCCATCGACAAACCGCCCTTATTCGACGGAACTCACTATGCCCATTGGAAGACAAAGATGAAGTTCTTCATAAAGTCAAGGGACAACAAGCTATGAGACATAATAGAAGATGGTCCGTTCGTGACTCAACGAAGCAAACCAGAATAGAGTGCCAAAGATCGCAAGAAGATGGAGCTTAATTGCAAAGCCTTGCACATCCTCTTTTGTTCTTTTGGCCCAACCATCTATGAGAAGATGTCTTCTTGTGAGAGTGCCAAGGAGGTATGGGACAAGCTTGAAGTCACATACGAAGGAACCGATGAAGTAAAGGAGACCAAGATCGACCTCCTCAATCTAGCGTATGAGAACTTCAAGATGGATCTAGAAGAAAACATCGAGAAGATGTTTGATAGGTTCTCCACTACCACCAATGGTATCAAAGGCTATGGAGAAGCCATCCCGGAAGAGAAGCTTGTCCGAAAGCTCATCTACTCACTTCCCAAGTCATGGGACTCAAAGAGGACCGCCATCATCGAAGCTAATAATTTGAAGACCTTGAAGCTTGATGAACTCATGGGGTCACTACTCACTCATCAAATAATGAAGAAAAACAAAGAAGAGGAGAAGAAGAGGGAAGAGATTAGAGCTATGGGGAAGAAGGAGATCATGGAGCTAGGCATCAACCAAGTGCCATTGCTCTTAAATCCTCCACATGCCATTATGTAGATTCAAGTGAAGAGGAGGATGAAGAAGAAGAGATAATTCATCTCTTCAAGAAGTGTGCCCCGTTAATGAAGAAAGCCTTGAGAGAGCTTGAATGAGAATCTATGAAAAAGAAGAGGGCAAGCACTTCAAGCCATAAGAAGAAGGCATGTGTGGCTACTTGGAGTGATGAAGACTCCACCGACGATGAACAAGCCAACCTTTGCCATATGGCCATCGAAGAAGATTCAAGGGTAACTTCTAATTCATCTACTTCATGTTCATATTCCTTTGATGAATTACAAGATGCCTATGATGATTTGATTTCTAAAACGAAACTTGAACTTGACGCAGAACTCGAAGAGTTTGAACAAAAATGTTTTAATTTACAAAATTTGCTTCATAAAGTTCAAGAAGAAAAAGATTTGATTTCCAAAGAGCTTGAAAAGAAAAATAATTTTGGAAAATTAAATTTTTATGTAAGACAATTTAGTGCCCCTAGATTTGTAAATGGTAAATGTTTTAGAAGTGTTTGGGTCCCCAAATGACTAACCACTTCAACTAAAAAGGATGAAATTGAAAAATGGATTCCTAAGGGGACTAAATTTTGTGCTACTAACGTCTATGGATCCAAAGCAATTTGGATACCAAAAATTACTTGATTGTCTTCTGCTAGGTGTGATGAAGAGTGATCAACAAGTAAAAAATTGAGGGGGAACTCCATGCACACAAAGGAAGAACACTTGAAGAAGGAAGGCTTCACATCCTCCCTTGGGTTCAAGTGTGGTAAAAATCTAGTTGTTTTTGCCTTTATTAGATTTATTTTTTTTTAATTTCAACTAGATGATCATATATGTTGAACTAACATTTTAATGATGCTTTGAGTAAGGGGGAGCCATTTCAAAACCAAAAATTCTAAATTTTTGTCATCTTTTCAAACCTCCTAAGTTATTTTGAACTTAATGTCTTTTGAATTCTTTTTGATATAACAAAAAAGGGGGAAATGGTTTGAAAAATTGAATTTTCAAATGAATAAGGGGAGCTCAAATTGACTTCAAATTTTTCATCTCTTATTCACATTTTTAAACTTAAAGGGGGAGAATCCCAAACAATTTTTCAAGTTGGTTTTATTATATCAAAAAGGGGGAGATTGTAGAACTAATGTTTTGATATAATAATTGAAAAATGTTTTGGACTAATTTGAAAAGAATTCAAAAATTGTCTTTAAGTCCAAACAACTTGAATTTATGTTTGAGGGATCTTAAAAGGTTTTTGGCAAAGTTTTTCATGCTTTTAAATAGCCAAACTTGAATTTTCAGGTTGCTCGTACTGATACGATGTAACCCGTATCGATACCTTTTTGCCCAGGTTTGCTCACTGCCAAAACCCGTATCGAAACAGGCTTTGTCGTTTTGATACGGAGAGGGATCGTTTATATATGCCTAGTAAGCATACCAATCCCCATTTTAACAACCCCAACGACTAGTTTCTCAACGGCCTTTTAAATGTCATATTGTACCGATACGCCCTCAAGCGTATCGATACGCTTAGGCTGGAAAGAACCCAACAGCTAGTTTCTGATGAAGGTTGTACCGATACGGGTCCATGCGTATCGATATGGAAGGCTGCAAAACAACATTAAAGATGGGAAATAAAGTCTCCAACGGCTCCAATTCATCCCCAACGGCTAGTAACGGCTACAAACTCAAAGAGAAGTATAAAAGGGACCTCCAAGCATCTAGTAATGGTCAATTCTTTAATTGTAATACAACATATGATCAAGAAATTGTCTTAGTGCTTAATTGCCATTTCTTTGTATAGACAAACACTAGTGAGCCAAAATTGTTAGATTTGCTCAAGTGTTTTAGGTTTTGGGTGAGAGCTAAATTGTGCAAACAAATATCTATTAGAGGGATTTGAGTTTGCTTATTTGTTATCTCTTGTAAAGAGGGTTTGATCAAGGCTTTGGGTAGAAAGCTTGATCGATGTATAAGGGTTTCCTCCTAAGCCTAGAAAAGGGGACGAATCAATAGTGGATTGATTGGAAATCCTTAGTGGGAAGCTAAGGTAGTGGATGTAGACCTTAGTTAGAAGGTTGAACCACTATAAATCATTGTGTCCTTAATCTTTTTAGCTTCCACACCTTTATCACCCAACTTTCCACTTCTCCATTACTTGGCGAGCAAGAACGGTTGAAGGAATCGAGCACCGAATAACCCAACAATTTCCCTCAATTTCCAGCAACCAAATTGCTTAAACTCTCTCTAGTTTTTCTAAGAATTCGTTTGAGATGAAGAAAGGATGAAGATGATGATAATGGCCTTCAATATACACTTGTTTCTTTTTTTTTACACTTAATGGTCGGTTATGGCTCTTGCATGGACACTTGGTATGTTTATTCACCAAGTATTTTTCCACTAACTTATTTTATGTATTTTAATCTTAAATTATAATTAATTACCAGCCATATATCATATAATATACATATTTTAATCATTAATTTATCACATTTTAATCTTATATATATACATAGCTTGTACATATATATTTTCATCATCTCACCGAATTGTACATGTATTTACATGTACACTAATTTACATCGCATATTATTTAACATATGAATATATTAGTTACCAATTCAATCTTAGTTAGGTTATAATTGTTTACGTTATCATCGTCGTTTTTCTATCGTTCGAACTAGGGTACGCTTTAGGGTGTTATACGTCAACCCTAGCCTTATCAGCTTATCACCTGATCAACCTTGCACTCCAAACAAAGGATAAGGTGATCACAAGTCTTATCCTTTGCGCATTCAAATTTTAAATGAAAAGGCTTATCCTAGGGCTTCTATGCAATCCTATTTAAAGAGGAGATCGATCATCACTGAACAAAGAATTATAGAAGGAGAAAAAGGCGATGAAGAAAATGAATACTTGAATTTGAGAAGCGGTCTGCAACAATGGAGAAGGAGGAATCAGAGACAACAAAATCAAAGGATGGAAGATTCCATGAGACATCGGGAATCCATTAAAGGGCTGTATCGAGAGACCTCCTTCCTTGGTTTAGTTCTTTGTTGATTTTCGTATTTCTTTCATGTGTTAAAGAATGATTTCAAACTTATATTTGCTGTGTTTTATGTTTAGTTGTTAATAATTCAAAAACTTTGGCATTGGTTCTTCTATTTGGCACGCTTTATTGTTTTCTAAATACTTTGCCAAGCGAGAGTTGGCATTGTTGGCCTATTGCACCTCAATATCTTAACAGACTTGGGTGGCAACGATCAGTTGCTGGATACTAAGATGAGATGCTTCAAAAGAAGATGTTCAAGTAGATGAACCTACTTCGGGAGTGAAATCTACCCCTTAGGAGTATAGATTGAATCTTAATCAAATTGGTTTATGAAAAAACATTCACTATAGAAATATAGAGGTTTTTACATGGTCTATTTAGGGCAATGATCATCGAGAGAGGCTTTGCCAATTTGAATCTGCTCGACAATCAATGCCAAGGCAAGACATTATTACTAGTCGACATTGCTAGAATGAAATTCAGACATTTTTTGCCAAAACTTTATTATCATTCTTGCACCCATTGTTTGCCAGACTGTTATCAATTCATCACCGTAGTCTTTACTTTAGCCTATTTTACTTCTAGTCTCTTACTTCATTCGTTACCTCAATCATCTTTTATTATCTAGTTCTCAAGTATTAATTGTGACAATTAATTCCTAGGCAATCCCCGTGGAGACGATACTCAACTCACTACTATATTATTTGATGACCGTGTATACTTGCACGTAAAAGACGTATTCTTGGCATTGTTTTTTACTTGCATGTTTACATTGAATACTTTATCTTTTGCCATGCAATATGTAAAACCCTTAATTTGAATTAACTTGATTTTGATATAACAAATACTTTAAGGACTATTTTCCAAAGTAAATAAATTTTTAAGTTCTCCAAAAGCTCAAAAATTGACAAGTAAAAATTTAACCCAAAATATTTTAATGTTTAAAAATAATCCCCATAAATTCTTCTAAGTGTTTTCAAGCTAAATCTGTAGATTTTGCTCAGGCGTTTCGATACGGCTTAGGCTTGTTTCGAAACGTTTTGCTACTGGAATTTTTCATATCGAATAGGTCTCGAAACGACCTCAACCCGTTTCGATACGACTTTCATCTAGGCAAGTCAAACTTTGACTTTGTTCGAAACGGTAGTTATCCGTTTCGATACGAGAGTTAAAAATTTTCAAATTGGGCATTTAATGTTTTCGATTGTTGCTTGTCAGAACAAAATTTTAAAGTAAAGTACTCATTTCGATACGACTTAGCTTGGCCTCGAAACATTTTGCTACTGGAATTTTATGAGCTCAACCATTTTGATACATGTCTCAAAATGCCCCTTATTGTTTTGAAACGCTTTCAAACGTTTCGATACGCCCCTTTAATGCACATAACAACTCTTCCTTTTTAGTCGTGTTTCGAAATAGGTAGGTACCATGTCGATATGGGTAGTTACAGAACTGTATTTATGGTGGGAAGATAAAGTCTCAACGGCTATATTTATGATGTCAACCACCCAAATGGCTAGAAATCAATGAGAATGTATAAAATGAAGCATTTTAAGCACCATCAACAACTATTGATCATCAAAGCAACATCCAAGCAATTAATCCAAACTCTTGTGCTCAAATTCTATTTCTTGTACCTCAATTAGTAATCCTTTTATTGTTAACCTTTTATTCTCAAATTGGGTGTGTGGTTGAGTGTATTTTGGGCATATATGTCTATTTAGAGATACATTTTATTGCCTTTGTAAATCTTTATTCTTGTGAGGGTCTCAAGATCAATCTTTGGGTAGAAAGATTGATCTTTGTAAAAGGTTTCCCTAGAAAAAGGGAAGATTTCATAGTGAAATTGGATGAAAATCCTTAGTGGTGACTAAGGTAGTGGATGTAGAGCTTGTTCTAAGCTTGAACCACTATAAATCCTCTTGTCTTGATTTTTCAATTTTCTAATTTCATCCCACAACTCTTAAAATTCCAATTCACCCCCTCTTGGCATTTTCCATTCGATCGATCCATTCAACAATTGGTATCAGAGCTAGACTCTTGGAAGACTTTAAATCCTCAAGATAAGATCCTAGAAGAGTGTGATCCTCAATCTTAGCGACGAGAATTTCAAGATGGAGCCGGATGAGACCGTCTCCAAAATGTTTGATCGATTCTTGGTGATTGCAAATGGTCTCAAAGGATTCGGAGAGGAGATTCCCGAAGACAAGCTTGTCCTGAAGTTATTGTACTCTCTTCCCGAATCATGGGATGGGAAGAGAACGACCATCATCGAAGCTAAACACTTGAAGACTTGAAGCTCGATAAACTAGTTGGTTCTCTCCTAACATATGAGATTATGAAGCAAGGAAGAGAAGAAGAGAAGAGAATGGAAAAACATGAAGTGGAGAAGAAAAAACATGGAATTGCTCTCAAGGCCTCTCTACCTCAAGAGGATGGTAAAAACGACCATCATTGAAGCTAAGAATTTGAAGACATTGAAGCATGATGAGATCGTTGGTTCTCTTCTTACACATGAGATCATGAAACAAAGAAGGTAAGAAGAAAAGAAGAAAGAATAGAGAAGAATAGAGAAGTATGAGGTGGAAAAGAAGAAGAAGCTAGGAGATGCTCTCAAAGCCTCTCTACAAGAGGAGGGTTCTTCTAGTGAGGAGGAAAATTTTGAGGAGTTGGCTATGATAGCCAAACGGTACTCACGGTTCATGAAGTCCAACCGAGGAAGAAAATTTCAAAGAAAGATGGACTTCAAGAACAAAAGCAAAGAAGAAGAAAGGGATCTGATCAATTGCTTTGACTGCAAGAAGCCGGGTCACATACGTTCCAATTGCCCTCAACTCAAGAAGAAGGGCTTTGAGAAGAAGAAGAAGCTCAAAGATAGGCTTGCTACTTTGAGTGATGAGGAGTCATCCGAGGATGAGGAACATGAAGTGGCCAACCTTTGCCTCATGGCTCTTAAGGAGGATTCTATGGTAGCCTCTAACTCATCTTGCTTTGATTTCACATTTGATAAATTGTATGATGCATATGATGAGTTACAAGAGGCATATGACGAGTTAGTAGAGAAATATAAGGAGTCTGTTTTGAAAAATAAAAAGGTGATTTTAGATTTAAAAGCTCAAAACAATTTACTCTCTAAAGCTAACTTGGATTTTGAGAAAAAGGTTTTAAACTTAAAATATGATTTGAAGTTCTTTGAACAAGAAAACATTGATTTAAATAACCTTCTTTTTCAATGTAATGATGAACACCAAAGGTTGGTGAATGAGCTTAGTGAGCTCAAAAATACTTTAAAAATGTTGGTTCTTCAAAACTAGAAAAATGTGATTCTTGAAAAACCAACTGTGTAAAAAGAAAGAATTTTAACTACAAACAAAGTGACTCCTATAGGCATAATAGAACTAAAAAGATTAGAAGTGTATGGTTTCCTAAGGAACTTGTAAAATCTAATAATATTATTGACATGTCACCTTGGATTCCTAAGGGAACCAAGCTTTTGGGAGCTAACACTCATGGACCCAAAATGATTTGGGTACCAAAAATCAAAGCTTAATCTCTTTGTTTGTAAGGGAACCAAGTTGATTCATGGAATTAAAGCCAAAAAGTGGAGGAGTAGTAACATTTGGTGACAACTCCAAAGGCCACATTGAAGGTATTGGCTCCATAGGTAATCACTCTTCTATACTTATTGGAAATGTTTTGTATGTCAATGGTCTAAAACATAATTTGTTGAGCATAAGTCAATTGTGTGATAAAGGGTTTAATGTCATGTTTGATATAAATGGATGTAGAATTGTGGACATTAAATCTAATAAAACAATGCTCATTGGTCATCACATAAGCAATATATATATATATGGTGCATCTAGATGACATTCATACATCTCGTGCATGCTTAGTTGCACAAAATGAAAATGATGCATGGTTATGGCATAGGAAACTAGGACATGCTAGCATTAGTGTTTTGGAAAAATTAGTTTCCCTTAATCTAGTTAGATGCCTACCTAAGCTCAAGTTCTCATTAGATAAAAATTTTGATGTATGTACTAAAGGTAAACAACATAAAGCCTCGTTTAAGTCCATTAATGATGTTTCTACAAGTAGGTGTTTGCAATTGATCCATATGGATCTCTTTGGGCCAATTAGGTCTACTAGCTTGGGTGTAAAATCATATGCTTTTGTGCTTGTTGATGATTACTCTAGATATACTTGGGTTCTCTTTTTAAGCACCAAGGATGAGGCTTTAGAAAACTTCATCACATTTTCAAAATTAACCCAAAATGATCTTGAACTTAAAATTTCAAATATTAGAAGTGATCATGGAACTGAATTTCAAATTATGGGTTTTGATGATTTTTGTAATAAAAATGGGATTAGCCATAATTTTTCGGCATCTCGAACTCCTCAACAAAACGGGGTAGTTGAGAGGAAAAATAGAACTTTAGAAGAAATGGCTAGGACTATGCTTTGTGAAAACAATTTACCTAAGTATTTTTGGGCGGAAGCCACTAACATCGCTTGATATATTATAAACCGAGTAATGATTAGGCCTATTTTGAAGAAAACTCCTTATGATATTTTAAAATCTAAAAAGCCTAACATTAGCTATTTTCATCCTTTTGGTTGCAAGTGTTTTGTTTTAAATAATGGAAAAGACAATTTAGGTAAATTTGATGCAAAAAGTGATGAAGATATTTTTCTAGGTTACTCTTTAAACTCTAAAGTCTATCGTGTGTTTAAAAAAATGACTTTAGTTGTAGAGGAATCTATTCATGTGGTTTTCGATGATAACATCCTTCCGAGGAAGGATTCTTGTGATTATGATGGTGTAGGGATCATTGAAGCCAATGATGGTGGAGAATCATCAATAGTGAATGAGATTCCAACCAAAGAGGAAGAAGCACAAGAATTGCCTCTAGAAGAATTGCAAGACATGTCTTTTGAGGAAAAAGAAGTGAGCTACCCAAGGGAGTACAACTATGTCAAGGGTTGTGAGATCTTGGGTGATCCATCCAAGGGGTAACTACTCGCTCTTCTCTTAAAATGCTTAATCATGTTGCATTTATCTCATCCATTGAGCCTAAGAATGTTAAAGAAGCATTAAAAGATGACTTTTGGATTATGGACATGCAAGATGAGTTAAATCAATTTGAGAGAAGTAAAGTGTGGACATTAGTTGACAGGCCTAAAAATAAATCTACTATAGGAACTAAATGGGTCTTTTGAAACAAACTAGATGAGAGTGGTAACATAGCGAGAAACAAGGCTAGGCTTGTTGCTCAAGGTTACACTCAAGAAGAGGGAATTGATTTTGATGAAACATATGCACTCGTAGCTAGAATGGAAGAAATTAGGATGCTACTTGCATTTGCATGGTACCACAGTCTAATGAAGAGTAGATTTTCAAATTAACATACAAAACCTTGAAACCAACAGTCTAATTAAAAGAAAACAGAATAGGATGCCCCGGATATCAAATGCAAGAGCGTCTTAGATTCAACTTTTCTGATGATCTCTTCAAGCACAGCTTGCGTCTTCGAGTGTTGTGGCGATATTTGAAGTTATGAAACTCCTCCCTAATCGCTCGGTTCATCCTCATGATTAAGGTACTTGCTAGATAAGCTCGATTACTATTCCTTCTAGTTCTCATTATGTTTATGATTACCATTGATTTCATGTCGGTGTCCTCAAGGATTCCCTTCCGAGAATTATTCAATTTGTTCCTTCATTTCTTTGCTTAGGGGAATTCAACTCGTCACAGTCCTTTGGCTCGAGAATAAAGATGGAGCATACAACGATACCTCGAGTTACTCGGCATGGTCACGATTTTGAAAATATTACCATCACTCATGAAGCGAAGAGTTTTAGGCTTTAGCAGAGTGCCCCTAAAATTCCACACTCGTATCCAAAAATTCCTATTACCAGGTTTCGGAAATTGGAGTGCTTTTTGTTAACGCCTATTACCAGGCTCTGAAATTAAAATCATTTATTTTGTTTTGAAACAGTCTATTTTTCACTTTTCTTTTTTTTGGCACATTTGAGCAACTTTATTTGGGTTCTCTTAGGAGATTTCCTCATCATCGAACATCATCGAAGGAATAGTAATCTTACTTCTCTCGCTTTTCCGGACAGAGCGGGAAATCTTGCTTCATCGTTATCACAACATTCAGTCGATCTCTTCCATTAGAATCAATGCCACATCAAGCATGTGATATCTGAGGACCTATGAAGGTAAGGAGGGAAATACATATATATGATTTCAAGGTCATTGTATGTTAAGAAAAATGCATTTTCATTAGAAAGAAAATCTGCAAATAACAAGTGCCCTCACAAAAAGATCATTACTATCTTCGGGCAAATGATAGCAATGTTTGTTCCGTGCATTACTTCAACAGAAAATGCAACATGAAAGAAGACTCAAACATACGAGGTCCTAACAATCCGGGAAACAACACCTCCCCAAAAGTCGCGCTCATCATTCTTTCTTTTCAAAACTTCAAAAGACCGTTCTCGACTAGTCCTTGAACTTTGTTTTTCAGTGCCCCACAATTCTCCGTGGTGTGGCCCATGCTTCCCACATGGTAGTCGCATACGGCACTAACATCATAACCTTCGGGATAGGGAGGATCCTTTGGTTTGGACTGAACTGGGGTCAGAAGCTTCTTTTCAAATAAAATTGGGAGCAAATCGGTGTACGACATAGGGATCGGGTGAAGAACCTTTGGCGGCTTTGCAGACCATGATGCTTGATTATGGAAGCGGTCATGAAACTGGTTGTTCGAGCGAGAGCCCACCATATGAACTTGGGATTGATGCCCCTCATGGGCGGTTGAGCTATAGGGATCCACTATCTTCCCTTTTTTAATAGCGTCCTCAATACGTTCTCCTGTCATGACCATGTCCGCAAAGCTATTAGCGGGATTGTTGATCAAGCGATCGTACAAGACTCCTTTCAGAGTGTCCACAAACAAGGGAATGACTTCACCTTCCGGAAGTGGGGGCTGCACCTGAGCTGCTACGTCTCGCCAACGCCGAGCATACTCACGGATACTCTCACCGTGCTTTTGTTCCATCCCTTGTAGCATGAGCCGATTTGGAGTCATATCAGCTACATGCTTGTATTGACCGATGAAGGCTTTTGAAAGATCTTTCCATGACTTGATGTCGGCTCGACTAAGTTGAGCATACCAACGTGTCGCGGAACCAGCCAAACTGTCTTGAAAACAATGAATGAGTAGCTTCTCATCTTTTATAAAAGCTGCCATCCTCCGGCAATACGTAGTAAGGTGGGCTAAGGGGCAAGTAGTTTCGTCGTACTTCTCAAAATCGGGAACTTTGAATTTCGGCGGAAGGACTAAATCCGTTACCAGACCCAAATCGCTGGCATCATTCCCTTGCTCATCCATCCCTTGCAAGGCCTTGAATCTTTCTTCAAAGAAGCGGAATCTCTCCTCATATTTCTCTTCCATCTCGGCCTTAATCCTTTCCACTTCATCCTCATATCCTGCCCCTAAGTCAATGGGCTGATTCGTTGAGGTTCCCCCGTGGTGGCCAACAGTCGTTCCAACATCAGTCTTGGCGTAGATTCCCGTATAGATTCTTTTTCCGAGATTTGGGACTTCCGATTGATCTTTCACATGGGATGCATTAACCTTGTGTCCTTCTTCGGAAACTCCTTCCTCACCCTTCATCTTCAATAACAGGTCGGTCATCTGAGCAATAACGGAAGCTTGCGACTGTGCGATCTGATCACTGATATTCTTACTGACCCCATCCAAACGAATTTCGAGGTCCTTCTGCCCCCTCTCTACCTTGGCTAATCTCTCCTCCATTGCTCGGGTATGCAAACGGGTGGTGTATGAATGAGGAATGATTGCAGATTACACTTTCACTTTCTGCCATGATATTTCTCGTAATTAATTCCATGATTGATTAATGTATGCAATGTATCATATGTATGAAAATGAGATAACTTAAAAACAAGTATGCAAAGAATAATGCATATAATGTGTTGTATGCACAACAAGGATAGATGGTTAGAGGTAATCAAACAGACATGTACAACTGAATGCAAAGATGCATTAATTTGATGGACATTAATTTTATTTGTTTAATCGTATAAATGAATGAATGAACATGTTGTATATACAACAGAAACATATGGTTAAAGGTAATCGATCAAAATGTATAATTGAATGCAAAGGTGCATTGAACATTAATTTTATGAATGCCAAGAGTAATCAATCAAAATGTATAATTGGATGCAAAGAGCAACACTGAGTTCGGCAAATATCCTCGTTAAACAACTCATCAATGGGAACCTTGGTCCGTTACAATGATCGGATGAAACCCACTACATGCAGTTCTTAAGCTGGCGTCTAGGCCGACGATTTTCTTCAAGACTCACTCAATCCCTTCTTCTTTCTTGAAATGATCTTTTGCTAGGAATCGGGCGTTCTCATATCCTCGTTAACAAGTAGGCCAACTCTCGGTCCTGCCCCCAAGTGGTATAGGCGACGAATTATAATTAATCCACTGTCGATATTTGGTACTCTTGACTTACTCTTTGAAAGGGTCCCACTGAGCCTAACCTTCAAGGTGCATTGGGGGTGAGGTCGGAATTCTCTCTGACTTCTAATATTTTTCTTGTTTTAGGTTGAGACTTGATTGTCGACCCAAGGCGGCACAGTGCCCAAGAAACTTCTGATCTTTCCCCGGAAAGCTTAGTTCTCGTTTGGTGTGGTTCTCGCTAATTTCCTTGCAAGACTCGGTATTTCCCAACTGTTGTAGTCAAATCAAAGCTGCCAACCGTAGAACAAATGTAGGTTGAACTCCAAAATTCGAAGTAAGGGTCACTTGCCTGGGACATCTAACAAATAAGTAAGGTGGCCTTTTCTTGTTTTTTAAAGCATTTCTTGTCTCGGAAACCCAACCATGTGGCTGCTCTCCTTATGGCTATATTTTCGTCGAGGTCCTTCTCATTATTGTTACAGACCACATTTCCCACTAATCAAGTCTTTAATTTCAGACTATTTCCAACTCAATGTGCTCTTTATGCAATGATGAAATATGCAAAATAAGAGGGGAAGAAAAGCAAAGGTGTTAGTCACATGATAAACATAAATCAAGGCAAGAAATGAAATTCAAGCATTAACGAAAAAAGAAGCGTAGAAATAAGCAATTAGCAAGAAAAACCTAGGCACTCTAAACTCTAGGGTTATCCACATGGCTCTAATGGGGTGGGCTTCTTATATTCTCACACATGAGTTTGGTTCTAATAAAGGGTACCCGAACCTATCTCATCATCTACTAAGGCAATAAGAACCCCAATTCTGGCCCATTACAGGCTTGCGAATTGGTTTCGGCTCGAGGGAAAGTACGACCTAATGACGTGGAGGGCTGCTCACGTGTCAAAAGGCGTGGATTCCGAAAGTGAATTACCGACTCGTGGAGGGATACTCACGTGGGTATGGGCGTTTCACTCTCACTTAAAAAGGGTAACTCGGGTATAGAGCTTGATGATCATGATGCAACACATGTCGGTGACTTCCTTAATAATTAAATGGAAAATTAATTTGAATGCCACAAATTTTCAAAGCCCGTTCAACTTAAGTCATATTTTCATGAAAGAACAAACTTATTAGCTTCACTTCGAATTTTAAATATTTTCTATCGATCAAATGGCAACAAGCGTTTTATTGGCTTAACTCTCATTTTTTGTTTTGTAAAAAAAACAAAAATTTTGTCCCCAACGGAGTCGCCAAGCTGTGATAAGGTTTTTGTGTCTCGAGGAAATCGACTAACTTGAGGCCTTATCACTATCTCATCTTTGAAAAGGGGGTTTATTTAAAGAAAAGAGGGGAATTCGTGTTTTGGAAAATAGTGTGAACTTGGAGTCGCCACCGGCCACTAAGGTAGGCCGGACACCATAAAACTAGAGATTCATTTTAAAACGGGTTCGGGAGTTGGTTACGCGTGGGGTAGGATTAGCGTCCCCATCACGCCCGGAAATTGGTACCAAATTGCTTGTTGCCTTTAACCGATAGAAACTATTTAAAAATCGAAGTGACTTTAATAATTGTCCTTAAACGAAAATGTGACCTAAATAACACGGACTTTATCGAATAGCGGCATTAGAATTAATTAATCATTTAATTAAAAAAGGATGACGGTACACCGGACCAAAGACTAAACTGACATCAAATAAGGCTGACTGTCGTGTTAGTTTAGGGTTCGGATTCCGTACGTCACCTTTATGCATGATGCGAATATATAAGGGGTGATGCGTGTTATTTTCAATTTTTATGCTTTCGCTTACCTGGAGGCGGTGAAAATTAGCCCGAGTATCCGATAGACATCCATTAAGCTAGGACTGTCGTTTTCGGATACCGAGGTTAATTAATACCCCTCTCGAGTTTGATTTTTAGGTCCGGTTAGTGCACTCACATGTTGGGCCGTATGAAATGCAAACATACATACATGCATGCCATTAACAAACATAAGAGAAAAGGCCCAATTTAGTTAATTAAATCCTAAGGCCCAAGGGCCCACTCTAAGGCATTCTTGTTTTAAAAGCACACAAGGCCCATTTAAGACCACCAACTGATTAACTTAACTTAAAAGACTAAAATTAGCCCATTTTTTAATGCACTAGATTAAAATGGTGACATACTCGATTCATTTTTATTTATTCGAGACTACCGTGAGAATCTAATAATTTTAAGTATTCTTAATCACATGAACACCTAAAAGCATCTACATATTCGATACAACGACCACTTAACGCATACGAATCAAACGGGACCCACCAAACTAAAAAACGGATAAACATGCATATATTCGATTCACAAAAATAAAAGGCAAGCAACACGGCGTGAAATACATACTAATTAGTCTTCATTAAAATGTAAAATAACAAAACTATTCGAATAGTGACTTAAATAAAAGGGAAATAAAAATGGAGGCTAAAATCATAAAAAAAACGAAAGACTCTAGACTGCAGGGACTCTATTGAACACGGGGAGAACAAGGGGGGACCTAATGCGTAAATAACCCCTAAAAAAACTCGATTTGGGGACTAAAAGATGAACCGACTCTAATTACGGGGGACCTAGGACGCGATTTAACCATGCGGCGACCTCTATGGCGTTAATACCCCGACGCGGAAGGACTAGACCCGCCATTTACCCAAAAAATAAACCTAAAACGACTATATATACCACCTAAACTAAACGGACGCCCTTTTTTACCTAACCTAAACCCTAGCCGTCTCTAAAAAGCCTAGCATTCTCTCGTTATCGAATGCCGGCCGGTGCTAGTCACCGTCCGGCGGACCTAAAGCCATGTCCGACCGACAAACCTAGCCCTAAAACAAACCAGAAACAAAAGAAACCCCCTTTCGCTTCCTAAAAACCTAAACGAACTACCCGGAAACAAAAAAAAACCTAGAAACTAGCCTCTGTAAGAAATTTTTTTGGGGTTTACGAAACGGCAAAGAAACAGGGGATTACGAACCCCTTCTCTGACGCACCCATTGAAGCCGTTGAACGGCCGGGATTATTGTCGAGAGGGTGAGGGCTCGGATTCAACGACCAAAAAAAAGAGGTAAAAAGCTTTTTTGATTTCTATTTCTTTTCTTTCCTTTTAAACATGCAATGGTGATGATTGATTACCTGAATGGTTCTGGTTGTGATATTGCTCTTCGTGCTTTTCTTGGGAGTTTCACGAATCCCTTACAACGATGCTGTCGATTCGGTTTTATAGCTGAAAAATCGAAGCTTTTTACATTTTGGTTAATGCAATGGAAAGACTCATTGGTTCGTATTACATTTTGGCCGGATTCATGCGAGGCTCTGTTATTCTCTGCCATTCCGTTGCTGCATTTGGTTTCTTTTGAGATTGCTTTTCTGTTTTTTTCTTTTCTTTTGTATTTGCTGACCATTTTCCTTGTTGCATGTCGTACGGCGGTCGACGTGGCTGACGGATCGGCCGTTGGAACGAGCGGGGGAGACGTGGCAAGCGCTCGGGGGAATCTGGAAGGACGGCGTGGGCTTCACGCGCGCGAGTGGAGAACCGAGGCATCGCGCGTGGGCGCGTGCTGCATCTCGTGGCATCCGGACCGTCAGATCACAAGCTGATCTGATGGCTCAGCTTCATGGCGGCGCGAGATCACCAGATGGGCGTGTAGGGTTTCTTTGGTTCCCCAATTTGGGCCGTTGATCTGGCGCCTAGATCCAACGGCCAGATTGGCCTGGCGGCTGCAAAGAGATGAAGGCCGGTTAGGGTTTCCTTACCCGGATTCGGGCTTGTAATTATTTTTGGGCCAATTGGGCTTGTAAATTATTATTATTTGGACTGATTGTAATAAACATTTAAATACTTTGGGCTTTGTCTGTCTATATTGGACTCATTTATTAATTTGGGCTTATTTTTTATTTAACGGGTATCCATATATGTATAATTATGTGTTTTGTTTTTTTTTCTTTCTTTCTTATTTGATTCAATAATAATATGATAGTAGTATTAGATATGACCCTTAATAATGAATATGACAATAATATTAACATATGATAATAGCAACAATAGTGATAATAGTAAATAAAAAAGATAACAATACCCATAATAGGTAATATTAATAATATACGGTATATAATAACACTAGTATAAATAGTAATACAATAGATAGTACTAATAATAGATAGTAAATAATAACATAGTAATAAACATAACATGTGATAGTAGGTAGTAATTAGAAGAATGTTAATAATAGAACCCAGAATTCTAATAAATAATATGTATGTATCTATGTATTAATTAATTAAAGCCCAATATGAATAAATAAAGCCCAATGTGGCTAAACAAAGCCCAATTATGGCTAAATATACTTAAGGGCTAATTAGCCCGGACAAAATTAGTGATTACAATTTGAAATAATTAAAGGTTTCAACGAATCAATAAAAACAGAACAAAAAACAAATAAATATAACTTAAGCGCTTTCAATAAAATGTATTAATACACTCGAATAAAATTTTAATCAACTTCTTCTCTGCGTCTTCTCCATTCATATGCGTTAATCCGTTAAAAACCCCATCAACCAATACAAAAAACAATTAAAAACCAAACATTAGTGTAATTCCAATGAAAAACACGTGATTGAACGAATAAATCACCTCAAAAAACTTAACTTTTAATATTAAAGGCTATAAATCCAAATCCATCGGTAATGACATTATCATCCCCATAAAGACCATCACCCCACAAGGAGTCTGCAACCATTTCAACAAAAAAAAACACCATAGCTCTTCTCAATTCCTTATAATACAACTTTAATAAATCTTCCTTATTCGATCTTAAAACCCATTGCAGTGTATTAAAAGTAATTGAAGTTTCATTTTCCTAAAACTAGTCCCAATCCTAAAATGTTTTGTTCTTTCATCACTCTTTTGTTTTTTCTCCCAATTTATTTACAAATCTTTCTAGATTTTAAAGTTAATTACTATTTTATTTTCCACATTGATTATAATTTATGCCATGTCATTTTACACATCATAGCTTACATGAAGTTTAACTGGGTTTTTAACGGAGGGACATAATTGGCATATATCCATAGTTTTGGGATGAAATTGACACGTTTAAAAGTTTGGGGACGGATTTAGAACAAGAGTCATAGTTTAGGGACTATTAGTGCAATAAATTCCTAGAATCTCCTAAGATGAACATCATCCATTTTCCATTATGACCTTTGGGTTTTTTTGAATAAAACGTCGATTTATAATAAAAGAAGGTGAAGCAAAAAATGGGTTATAAAGTAAATAAAGAGTAAAGGAACTCAAAATAAAAGGAAAGTAAAGACTAGGAAAACAAAACGACAAAACCCAAAGGCACATTCTTTAAGAAAAAACACCAACTTCTTCATCTGAGCTCAAACTCCCTGGGTAAGAGAGAAAAATAGAACCACGACAAGTAGATGAGAGATTAAGATCAGAGAATAAAGATTCATGGTCTTCGAAAAGTCACAGACGGTGAACATTAATTTGGAGGTGTCGTGCACCAATGATCGCGTTGAACCGCTACCTCAACCAGCTCCGGCACTTCCTCAATCCATATCCTTGGATCTTTGAAAGGTCGACCTACTTTAGCCAAGACAAGAGCAGCCTCATTTTGACACCGATTCACATGGGTAAAAAACGACTTCGAAATAGTTGCTCTTCCTCTTAATGTTATAAATTAGGGCAAAAGTATCTGCTTTATCAATCAAAGATGAAGCTACCTTTTTTATGATGGAGAGGGAATCATCTTTAAATATTGCTTTACAGAATTTGAGATCAATGGTTAAAGTCATAGCCTGGTCATACACACAAGCTTCTGCAATCTCCAGGCTTGAAATATTCGAGTGCGGGTAAGTGCATGTTGCCATTATCAGCCCTTCTGAATTCTTTAATAAAATACCCAAAATAGATGACTTGGTGTTGAAATTATAACCTGCATCAAAGTTCACTTTATAAAATCCGCATGAGGAGGCATCCATTGAGCACGAGGGGTTGAGAAAGGGGCAGCGGGTCCAGAGTCTCTAACAACATCCAATTCCTGGATATAACGCAAGGTGAAAGTGGCCACTTCTTCAGGAGATTTAGATACATCGTCATGGATGCATTTATTCTGATAAGTTCAAATTGCCTAAATAGCAGTAATGAGCAGTTTGACTTTGGTGGATGATTTGCAATCAAATAAATGAGCTAACTATTGCAACCATAGTTGTTCCTCAGATACTGTAGGAAGAATGATGTTGAGGGCACCAAAAACTTGTAGGGAAAATGAACAATCCGATAGAAGATGAGGCACAGACTCAACTGCTGAATCATAGAGGCAACAACCTAAGTGTGGATGGAGTCTATGTATGTGCAGATTAGCAGTTGTTGTCAGGTAATTTTTAAAGAATCCCCAAGTTGCAATTTTCACTTTTGCTGGTAGATTAGTAGACCATAATGTGTTGAAAACTTTAGCTGATTCTACTTGTAACTGGGATGGTTCACCAATAAGATAGAGATCTTCACTGCACAATAACTTATACCCACTGTGAATAGAGTAGTTTTCAAACTTATATGTGCGCCAAATAATCATGTCTTCTTGGGCTATGTTTGGTAACTTCATACATAAAATTTGTGATGCTTGGATTGGATTCAAGATAGAATTAATAGTTTATGCATCCCAACAATTGGTCTCAGTAATAATGTGATTAAAAACCCTTGTATAGAAAGGGTTAACAACAGTTTTATGGATCCTACCATTACCAATTCCAGAAATTTAAGGATCTGACCATATGTTAACTGCGGAACCACACCTAATTCTCCAGCCATAGCCTTTTTAATAAGACCCCTTGAGCGCCAAATGCTCTTCCAGGTGTAAGATGGATTTGAACCAAGTGCTGCATTCATGAAGTTACCTGATGAAAAATACTTACCTTTTAGTACTCTAGCATGAAGACTGTTAGGATTAGTCAAAACCTACCATCCTTGTATTACTAGAATGGCTATATTGAACTTAGCCAAGTCTCTAAAGCCCATTCCTTCCATAGATTTTGGCGCACATAGGGACTTCCATCTAGCCCATTGGATACCCTCTTGGAACCATTGTTTCTCCACCAAAATCTACAGTAAATAGACTCTAAATCTCAGTAGAGAGATAGAGGAAAAATGTAACGCTCCGGTTTTGGGCTCAGAAGTTTTGGGTGTTGACCGGTTCGGTCAAAGTGCTGATCGAATATATAAGAGTGAATTTAGGAAAGCCTAGTTCGGGTTGCATTAAAAATATGGAAAAATGTTCTAAAATCATATTTTAATATATATAAGTGAACTGTGAAATCAATTTTGGAAAATGAGGTTCGGAAGGTTGACATTTTGGCTAGTGACCAAAATGTAATTTTTGAAAGTTGCGGGACAGTTTTATAAAGGATTGAAACTTTGAATCTTTAAGGAGCTATTATTCCAAAAAGGATTTCTCCAGATTTTTCTAAGATATTTTATGACTCAAATCTGATTTTAAAGATTTAGAAAAGGAGGGAAAATCATTTGTAACTAAATTTCCAACTAATTTTCCATTTTCTCTCAAATTCTCTTTTCTCTCATTTTCTCTCTACCCAAACAAGATTCTCCAGATTTCTTTCTCTGATTTTGACATCTAAATCTCTCATTTCAATTCTCAATTTATTCCTAATCATCTCATCATCAAAACCTCTCAATTTACAAGTTGGTTCATCAAGCTTTTTGGCTCTAAAATGGAGAAATTCAAGTTTGGAGGTAAGAACGTCCTTCTCCTCTAAACTATCAGTTCTTTACTGAAATTCCTAAGTTCTCAATCCTTGATTTATGTTTTATTAAAGGCTTTTCAATTGAGATCTTGATTTTTGGCTAAAATGCAAGATTTGGTGATTTTGGTGAAAATTTCGTGTGATCTGTTTAAGCAGGGTTTTGAGGTGTTAAATTGATGTTAAATGAATGCTAAAATGATTAGAAGTTGAGGTTTAATCAATGCAATCCCGGATAGGTTGAATTTCCTAAGTTTGGCTTGAGTTTTTGGTTGTTTTTGGAGTGTTTTTGGTGATCTGTTATACCTGGAGGTATAAGGACGTGGTTGTGATCATTTTGCATGTTATTTGATGTATAAAAATGGTTAGAAGTGATGGATCTTGGCTGGGTTAAGTTTTGGAAGTGTTTGGAGATGATTTCGGTTGTGTTTGGTAGCCAAATTGTTAGATTTGTGATGAGCAGCGAGTTGTGTTGATGTTGCTGGTGTTTTAATGCATAAGGATGCATTAATGTTCTGTTTTTGTGTGCTTGAAACAGGGGAGGTTGATCCTTGAGCTTTGGAGGTGTTTTCGGAAGGTTTCGGAAGCTTGGAAAGCTTGTTGGCTAGGCTTGTTTGGTAATCGGTGAGTGAAGTTGGGATTTCAGCTTTTGAAACAAGGTTTGAAGGTTTTTGGGAGCTTAGTTTAAGTCTAAACAACTTTGCTAAGCTCAAGAGTAAGTGGATGAGTTTTTGCTCTTGGATTGTGTATGTTTTGGCTTTAAAAATCAAAAGTGGATGATGATTGATATGCATGTGATTTGCATGGTTAAATTCTGTTTTGTAAGCATGTTTTAGCATGGTTTAATGCTGGTTTTGAAAGTCAATTGAAAAGGATGCTCAAGGTAAGAGATCCTTGGTTTAGTGCATTGAAAATGTGGTTTTGATGCATAGTGTTGCATGTTGTTCATTGGCTTTGTATTATGCTTAAAAACAGTGAGTTGATGATGATTAATGATGATAATTGTGCCTTTTGCATATTGTTTATGCATGTGAATCATTGAGCTAATGATGTGATGGTTTTGCATTATGTGTATGCATGTGAATCATTGAGCTAATGATGTGAAGGCCTTGCATTATGTTTATGCATGTGGAACATTGGATATTATGGTAAGATGGTTATGTTGGCAAGAGATGTGAATGGTTCTTGGTTCGTTGATCGGGTATAATTAGCCAGCTATAGGATTGGGTGCACCGTGAATAAAGTCGCCTTGATGGCGGAGTGGTCAAGTGTGGACCGGGTAAACTCCCCTCAAGTATTCCTAACGAGATGAGGTCAGTGGAGGGTGTGCCCACGGGAGGACCTCGGTTGCTTAAGGTCGTAGTGGAGGTTGTTGCCCACGGTAGACCTTGGTTGAGTAAAGGTTATAAGGTGGTTAAAAGTCCTTATGTGAGAACCTTGTACTTGTTAAGATCACAATGGCAATGGTTAAGTCCATGTGTGGATCTTGTGTGTGATGTCCCGGATCTCGTTAGATGATGTCTACAACTACCAATCGGTTATGCAAAGGTTGTATGGTGGTTGAAAGTCCATACGGAAAAGACCTTGTGCATGTCAAGGGTGTATGGCGGTTGAAAGTCCATACATGGTAACCTTGAGGAAAAGCTAAGGTTGTATGGTGTTTAAAAGTCCATACATGGGAACCTTAGGTTGTTAAGGTCAAATGGAGATTGTTGCCCATTTGGAAGACCTTGGATTGGGTAGTGTGTAGGAAGCGTTGGGACACGCTTGTAATCCGCGTATCCGATCGGGTTGAAAAGTGGAAAGTGTTTATGGTTGATCTCTTGGAAGCCAATATAATGTTCTTGATCATGTTGAGCATGGGATTGCTTGAAATGATGCATAGTTGCATGTGAAGCATGGGATTGCTTGAAATGATGCATGGTTGCATGTGAAGCATGAGATGCTTGAATTGATGCATGTTTGCATGAGATGCTTGGTAAGATGCATTGTTGCATGAGATGTGTATGATGCTAGTGAAAGCATGTTGCTTGTATGTTGAACAAGTGTTGGTTATCATTTGATAAATGATGCATGAGAGCATGGATCACCTATGTTGCATTGGAGTCATGTATGACTTGATGTTAAAGGCATGTGATGATGATGCTATGGTTTTATGTTGCCTTGATTAAATGCATGAAATGGTTTGATTGAATTATTGTTTTAAGTGGTTTCTTGCTTGATGTGGTTTCCAAGTTAAAGAAAGGTATGTTGTGGAAAGGATGTGTTTTCCATGGTTTTATTTAAAGCTTGGCATATGGTGTTTATGCATGATTTGAACTTGATGTTGAAAAGAGTTTTCGAACATGGTTTTGGAAAGCAAATCGGGTTGGTTTTAATGTGTTTTAAAGACCCGCTGCATTGATGGTGTTTTGGTTTTGAGCATTCCTCACTAAGCATTATGTGCTTACGCTCCTTTTGTCCATCAATGCAGATTCTTGAAGCTTGGACAGCAAGGAGCAAGGGATTCAAGGTGGACTCCAATGGAGATGTATGTCTCGGTGAATAGCTATAGTTAATAAGGGCAATGGGGTAGAATCTCTCGGATTGTTGTTATTGTGATCGTATATGTTGATCATGTATGTTAAATGCTGTTGTTAATGTTGTTGAACATGAATTGGCTTAATTGTGGTTGCTTTGGAAAGTTTATGCTTAAATGGATAGCTTGAGTAGGAAGTATGCTTTTGAATTTGGGGCTTTCCATATGTGTTGGTTATTTGTTGAATTGATGATGCATTTATGGTCTCTGCATGTTGTTCATCTTTGAGGAATGATTTGGTGATGTTAATTTGATGTTTGAAGCATGTTTGATGCTGTTTTCGAGTTGTTTTCAGGCAGGGGTATCGATACTCGGGCTTGGGTATCGATACACTTGAACCAAATATGCAAGTTTCAGGCCAGGGGTATCGATACTGATGAACAAGTATCGATACCTTATGAGTGGAGTATCGATACTGGGGGAAGGGTATCGATACCCTTGCTAGAATTTGGTTACTGCCTTCCCCGAGTATCGATACGACACGTGGCGTATCGATACCGAACCGTTAAAATCAGTTAAAAGTATCTTTTATGTTTTGAAATGTTTGCGTTTTGGTCCTGAATCTTGTTTGTGCAATTGTGTGAGTTCGGGATGTCCGTTTGAGCTGAAATTTGGCAGGGAAGTATGAAACATGACTAATTTTAAGTTGGTAACTTGAAATCTGGTTAAGTCCTTAAAGTTTTCAGAAATTACAATTTGGTCCCTAAAGTTGTAATTTGTTCAATTGGGTCCCTGTTTGATCTCTGATGTTTGTGATCTTTGAGCATGGTGTTTGTGTGATCACATCTAAGGTTAATGTGCATCTAGACAAGATTAAAAAGAAAAAAAGAGGGTCGTTAATCAAGGTTGACTTTCGGGTTGACTTTGGTTTTCCCCGTGTAATCTTCGTAGTTCGGGTCAACCGTCCAGACCGGGCTACGGGGGTTTCATTTGGTGGTATCAGAGCTGAGTTGCGAAGGTTGGGGAAAACGGTAAGTTGTTGTGGTAAGTGTGTTTGATGTTTACCTTGTTGTATGGTTGAAAGCTGGTTGAAGCATGTGTTTCTGAGTATGCTGTTGATGTTTTTGAGCATGTTGCTGATGTATGCAAGCATGATTTGTGGTTATGAATCTTGGTTGAGTTCATGTGGATATGTGTTGATGCTATGAGCTGATGCTATGCATGATGAATGTGTTTTGAGCATGTTATGTTGCTAATGTGCTGGTGTTGTTGGATGTTGTTGGTGTAAGCATGATCAAGGCATGTTGTTGATATGCTTGATGTTGTGATATTCATGTTGTGTTGATTGTTATGTCATGTAAAGGGGGAGGATTCGGGATACCCATTGCCTTATTAATATAGCTATTGTGTTATTTTGGAGTTGGAGTTTGAATCCTTGCTTAATGCTGGTCTAACAGGTTTTGTTTGTTTGTTGTGATTGTATGTTGTTTGTTGTTAGTGGTATGGCAAAGATGATGAAAGAATGGAGGATGAGTGAAATGGTTGCTGCCTTGGGGCAGGTTGTTAAGTCAAAGGATTCACCCTTTTGTAGAGGTGTTTTGTCTCAGTCTTCTGTGACTGAAGTTGAGATGGTAAGGCAAGGGAAAGAAGCTGGTTCCGGGATGGAAAGTTCTTTATCTGTTGTTCAGGAGGTGTTGGGAACATCTCAGGCTGCGGTTGAGGTAAAGTCAGTGGATGCGCTGGCTAAATGTGTGGGTTTGCCGAAGCAGCATTTGCTTGATTTGGGTGCTGTAGAGTACCATGGTTCTTCCCCGGAGATGTTTGAGGCCTGGTTGGCCAATGTAGTTCTGATTTTGGATCAAGAAGGCTGTGATTATGCCTGTAAGCTGGGGAGTGTTGTTTCTCTGATGTTGGAGGATGCTTGTTCTTGGTGGACATCTGTGGCTGTGGCGTCACATATCCTTGATATTGATTGGGATTTCTTCGTGTCTGCTTTCTATGAAAGGTATCTTGGAGGGGAATTTCCAAGGGTTAAGCAAGGTGCGGCTAATGCTGTTGGTGAGCAAGTGTTGCTTGAGCAAGGAGTGGGAGCTCAGTCATCTGTGTGTGACCGTTGTAAAAGGCAACATGTTGGAAAATGTTGGGACACAAGTGTTTGCTGGAGATGTGGTTCTAAGTTGCATGTTAGGCGTGATTGTCCTCATGGAGTGAAGTCAGCTTTGGTGTTAGCCAAAGGATCTTTGAAAGGTCGTGGGCATGGCCGAGGCGAGGTTCGGAAGTGGCAGAAAAAGCCGAAGGTTGTGAAGAGTTTAGGGAATGAAGTTTGCTGGAAATGTGGGTCTGCTGGACACATGAAGCGTGATTGTTCGATGTTGGCTCGGAATAGCCAAGGTTCCTTATTGCAAGGAGTTGGTGGTGACCCTGGTGTGTTAGCTGGTGCTGCAGGGGTGCGACAGAAGGATGTTGGTTCCGCAAGGAAGAGAGCTCGTTCGATGAAGCTTCAGGGTGGTGTTGTGTTTTCAGGTAACCTTGTTAAGTGATCTTTGCTTTAGTTGCCTTAGTTTGGTTTCTGTTGGTTTTTCCTTGCGTGGTAAGTCTAGTCTTGTTGCTAGCATGTTTGGGGTAATGATAGTTGTGGTTTGGTGATATCTTTGGTGTGAAGAAGGCTTTAGTGAATATCTTGTGGTTAATGGTTGTTGGTATGATGGAGTTAGATAAGTTAAAGGTGAGTAAGGGGTTGTTCTTAGACAGATTTTGAGGATGTCATTGGAGGGTGTGAACTGGCATTCATGCACAGTTTAAAATCATTGTTATATACTATATTATATATGTTGGTCCATGCATACATGTGGCATGACATTAGAGGTTTTGCATACATGTACATCAGGCATTGATAGGGCATGTAGGTGATCATGCATACAATGTTCACACTCGCTAATAACTAATCGAATCTGTTAGTGTTGTGGTTGGATTAAGTGGAATGATGGGTTTGTAGAGGTTGTTTGGTGCTGAGTGAGAGTGGAATGGCTTGTTGGTAGAAGGATAGTGTTTGATGCTCTGAGAGTTTAGTGGTTTGGTGGTGAAGGGTATCTGTTTGAGGTTAGTATCTGCTAAGTGGTTTGTTTAGTTTAAAGGAAGTGGTAGTTCCTTGGTGTTAAGTGTTGTTGCAGCTGAGGTTGTTTAGCTTTTAAGTTGTTGTGAAGGGTTGTGTTGGTTCTTAGCAATCTTTGAAGAGTTCTGAAGCTGTTGTGTGTGTTTTGGTTCAGTGATGTTCTGGTAATGCAAGTGTTCTGGTTGAGTATGTAGTGAAAGGGCTGTGAAAGATCGAAGGTTTTTGTTGGTTGTTTGGGTTCTTGAGAGAAGTGGTTGGCTAGTTGTGGTTAAGAAAGTTCTGTTTGAAGTCTGTTGATGGTATGTGAAATGGCTGAAGGTTTCAAGTTGGGGTTGTGATGTAATTTTTGGTTTTTGTGTAAATAGTGCTGGTGAGCTGTTGTGGTAATGTAGTTGACAGATGTGAGGGATTGTCAGCTTCGTTGGAGAGTTTGTGTAAACAGTTGATGTTAAGGATTTCTGCTTGTTGGGAAAATCTTTGGAAAAAGGTTTGGGAATCGCAAGAGTTTTAGAGGTTGAGGGGTTTGCCTAGTGTGGCTAAGTTGGTTTAGTTGTTGTTTCTGTGTAAACCAGTTATGGAAGTTATGTGCTACAGTGTTATCTGCTGTAAGAGCTGAAGTTCTTCAGGTTGATGTGGGATTGTGTATAATCCGGTTGTGTGGAAGGTTAAGTTGTGGTTACCCTTGAGAGTGTGGATTTGTGGACAGTGTGTGGTGGAAGTTTTGTATGGGAAGTGATCAGTGTTATTGGTTAAGGCTTTTGTGCTGCCTTGTGTATTGCTTTGAGAAGGTTGTTGTTCTCTTTTCGCCGGTTGAAATTTCGAGGACGAAATTTCCTAAGGGGGGGAGAGTTGTAACGCTCCGGTTTTGGGCTCAGAAGTTTTGGGTGTTGACCGGTTCGGTCAAAGTGCTGATCGAATATATAAGAGTGAATTTAGGAAAGCCTAGTTCGGGTTGCATTAAAAATATGGAAAAATGTTCTAAAATCATATTTTAATATATATAAGTGAACTGTGAAATCAATTTTGGAAAATGAGGTTCGGAAGGTTGACATTTTGGCTAGTGACCAAAATGTAATTTTTGAAAGTTGCGGGACAGTTTTATAAAGGATTGAAACTTTGAATCTTTAAGGAGCTATTATTCCAAAAAGGATTTCTCCAGATTTTTCTAAGATATTTTATGACTCAAATCTGATTTTAAAGATTTAGAAAAGGAGGGGAAATCATTTGTAACTAAATTTCCAACTAATTTTCCATTTTCTCTCAAATTCTCTTTTCTCTCATTTTCTCTCTACCCAAACAAGATTCTCCAGATTTCTTTCTCTGATTTTGACATCTAAATCTCTCATTTCGATTCTCAATTTATTCCTAATCATCTCATCATCAAAACCTCTCAATTTACAAGTTGGTTCATCAAGCTTTTTGGCTCTAAAATGGAGAAATTCAAGTTTGGAGGTAAGAACGTCCTTCTCCTCTAAACTATCAGTTCTTTACTGAAATTCCTAAGTTCTCAATCCTTGATTTATGTTTTATTAAAGGCTTTTCAATTGAGATCTTGATTTTTGGCTAAAATGCAAGATTTGGTGATTTTGGTGAAAATTTCGTGTGATCTGTTTAAGCAGGGTTTTGAGGTGTTAAATTGATGTTAAATGAATGCTAAAATGATTAGAAGTTGAGGTTTAATCAATGCAATCCCGGATAGGTTGAATTTCCTAAGTTTGGCTTGAGTTTTTGGTTGTTTTTGGAGTGTTTTTGGTGATCTGTTATACCTGGAGGTATAAGGACGTGGTTGTGATCATTTTGCATGTTATTTGATGTATAAAAATGGTTAGAAGTGATGGATCTTGGCTGGGTTAAGTTTTGGAAGTGTTTGGAGATGATTTCGGTTGTGTTTGGTAGCCAAATTGTTAGATTTGTGATGAGCAGCGAGTTGTGTTGATGTTGCTGGTGTTTTAATGCATAAGGATGCATTAATGTTCTGTTTTTGTGTGCTTGAAACAGGGGAGGTTGATCCTTGAGCTTTGGAGGTGTTTTCGGAAGGTTTCGGAAGCTTGGAAAGCTTGTTGGCTAGGCTTGTTTGGTAATCGGTGAGTGAAGTTGGGATTTCAGCTTTTGAAACAAGGTTTGAAGGTTTTTGGGAGCTTAGTTTAAGTCTAAACAACTTTGCTAAGCTCAAGAGTAAGTGGATGAGTTTTTGCTCTTGGATTGTGTATGTTTTGGCTTTAAAAATCAAAAGTGGATGATGATTGATATGCATGTGATTTGCATGGTTAAATTCTGTTTTGTAAGCATGTTTTAGCATGGTTTAATGCTGGTTTTGAAAGTCAATTGAAAAGGATGCTCAAGGTAAGAGATCCTTGGTTTAGTGCATTGAAAATGTGGTTTTGATGCATAGTGTTGCATGTTGTTCATTGGCTTTGTATTATGCTTAAAAACAGTGAGTTGATGATGATTAATGATGATAATTGTGCCTTTTGCATATTGTTTATGCATGTGAATCATTGAGCTAATGATGTGATGGTTTTGCATTATGTGTATGCATGTGAATCATTGAGCTAATGATGTGAAGGCCTTGCATTATGTTTATGCATGTGGAACATTGGATATTATGGTAAGATGGTTATGTTGGCAAGAGATGTGAATGGTTCTTGGTTCGTTGATCGGGTATAATTAGCCGGCTATAGGATTGGGTGCACCGTGAATAAAGTCGCCTTGATGGCGGAGTGGTCAAGTGTGGACCGGGTAAACTCCCCTCAAGTATTCCTAACGAGATGAGGTCAGTGGAGGGTGTGCCCACGGGAGGACCTCGGTTGCTTAAGGTCGTAGTGGAGGTTGTTGCCCACGGTAGACCTTGGTTGAGTAAAGGTTATAAGGTGGTTAAAAGTCCTTATGTGAGAACCTTGTACTTGTTAAGATCACAATGGCAATGGTTAAGTCCATGTGTGGATCTTGTGTGTGATGTCCCGGATCTCGTTAGATGATGTCTACAACTACCAATCGGTTATGCAAAGGTTGTATGGTGGTTGAAAGTCCATACGGAAAAGACCTTGTGCATGTCAAGGGTGTATGGCGGTTGAAAGTCCATACATGGTAACCTTGAGGAAAAGCTAAGGTTGTATGGTGTTTAAAAGTCCATACATGGGAACCTTAGGTTGTTAAGGTCAAATGGAGATTGTTGCCCATTTGGAAGACCTTGGATTGGGTAGTGTGTAGGAAGCGTTGGGACACGCTTGTAATCCGCGTATCCGATCGGGTTGAAAAGTGGAAAGTGTTTATGGTTGATCTCTTGGAAGCCAATATAATGTTCTTGATCATGTTGAGCATGGGATTGCTTGAAATGATGCATAGTTGCATGTGAAGCATGGGATTGCTTGAAATGATGCATGGTTGCATGTGAAGCATGAGATGCTTGAATTGATGCATGTTTGCATGAGATGCTTGGTAAGATGCATTGTTGCATGAGATGTGTATGATGCTAGTGAAAGCATGTTGCTTGTATGTTGAACAAGTGTTGGTTATCATTTGATAAATGATGCATGAGAGCATGGATCACCTATGTTGCATTGGAGTCATGTATGACTTGATGTTAAAGGCATGTGATGATGATGCTATGGTTTTATGTTGCCTTGATTAAATGCATGAAATGGTTTGATTGAATTATTGTTTTAAGTGGTTTCTTGCTTGATGTGGTTTCCAAGTTAAAGAAAGGTATGTTGTGGAAAGGATGTGTTTTCCATGGTTTTATTTAAAGCTTGGCATATGGTGTTTATGCATGATTTGAACTTGATGTTGAAAAGAGTTTTCGAACATGGTTTTGGAAAGCAAATCGGGTTGGTTTTAATGTGTTTTAAAGACCCGCTGCATTGATGGTGTTTTGGTTTTGAGCATTCCTCACTAAGCATTATGTGCTTACGCTCCTTTTGTCCATCAATGCAGATTCTTGAAGCTTGGACAGCAAGGAGCAAGGGATTCAAGGTGGACTCCAATGGAGATGTATGTCTCGGTGAATAGCTATAGTTAATAAGGGCAATGGGGTAGAATCTCTCGGATTGTTGTTATTGTGATCGTATATGTTGATCATGTATGTTAAATGCTGTTGTTAATGTTGTTGAACATGAATTGGCTTAATTGTGGTTGCTTTGGAAAGTTTATGCTTAAATGGATAGCTTGAGTAGGAAGTATGCTTTTGAATTTGGGGCTTTCCATATTTGTTGGTTATTTGTTGAATTGATGATGCATTTATGGTCTCTGCATGTTGTTCATCTTTGAGGAATGATTTGGTGATGTTAATTTGATGTTTGAAGCATGTTTGATGCTGTTTTCGAGTTGTTTTCAGGCAGGGGTATCGATACTCGGGCTTGGGTATCGATACACTTGAACCAAATATGCAAGTTTCAGGCCAGGGGTATCGATACTGATGAACAAGTATCGATACCTTATGAGTGGAGTATCGATACTGGGGGAAGGGTATCGATACCCTTGCTAGAATTTGGTTACTGCCTTCCCCGAGTATCGATACGACACGTGGCGTATCGATACCGAACCGTTAAAATCAGTTAAAAGTATCTTTTATGTTTTGAAATGTTTGCGTTTTGGTCCTGAATCTTGTTTGTGCAATTGTGTGAGTTCGGGATGTCCGTTTGAGCTGAAATTTGGCAGGGAAGTATGAAAATGACTAATTTTAAGTTGGTAACTTGAAATCTGGTTAAGTCCTTAAAGTTTTCAGAAATTACAATTTGGTCCCTAAAGTTGTAATTTGTTCAATTGGGTCCCTGTTTGATCTCTGATGTTTGTGATCTTTGAGCATGGTGTTTGTGTGATCACATCTAAGGTTAATGTGCATCTAGACAAGATTAAAAAGAAAAAAAGAGGGTCGTTAATCAAGGTTGACTTTCGGGTTGACTTTGGTTTTCCCCGTGTAATCTTCGTAGTTCGGGTCAACCGTCCAGACCGGGCTACAGGGGTTACAAAAAAGGAAGCACTGCATAGCGTAGATGGGTATAACCTGTAAAACTACTTTAATGAAAACCTCTTTTCCCCCATAAAGAGGAATCGAGTGCTCCAGCTATCCACCTTGCAATTGAAGCTATCAAGGAGATTGGTAAAAGCTTCATGTTTATTTCTTCCCACCATCGTTGGTACGCCCAAGTATTTCTCTAGATTACTAGAGATACAAACACCATAAAAGTCCCCAATTTGTTGTCGAGTGGGTGTTGTCACATTAGAACTAAAGTAAAACAGAGGCTTGTCAAAATTTATTTTTTGACCTGAAAATCCTTTATAAGTTAAGAAGTGGTTCTTAAGAGTATGCACACCAGAAGTCGACGCATCCCCAAAAAGAATGCAATCGTCAGCAAAAAAATAAGTGCGTCAGAGTCACACCACTTCTTCCTAGCTTTACTCCCTTGATGTCATTATTAGCTTTAGCGACATTAAGAAGAGCAGACAAACCTTCAGCACAAAACAAAAATAAGTAGGGGCTAGAGGGACCAAAACTTTCCCCATGACAGACATCATTTTTTGAACAAAAGACCATTCAACACGATCGTAGGCTTTTCTCATGTCTAGATTTAATGCAAAAGAACATGTATTGCAAGATTTTCTCATTTTTAAAGACAGTAATGTTGCGGCCCGAAATAAAGGCACCCTGAGTCGGGTCAATGCAGAATTCTAGCAACTTGCATAATCTGTTCACTATAGCTTTAACAATGATCTTGTAGAGGACATTGCATAAGCTTATAGGCCATAAATGGGCCATTATGGTCGGGTTGTCCACCTTCAAGATAAGGATGATATTTGCGTTGTTGATCTTAGATAAATCATGACCTTCATTCAAAATCTCTAGACAGAAATCTATAACCTCCTTACCAACTATGTGTCAGTACTTCTAAAAAAATAAAGCTAGAAAGCCATCTTGGCCCGAGTCTTTAAGTGGTGCCATATTTTTAATTGCACAAACAATTTCCTTCATAGTAAAAGGCATCAATAGGATGTTGTTCATTTCAATTGGAATAGAGGATTGCACGATAGTGGAAAGAAAATCATTGTTACCAGATATGGAGTGAGTGAAGAGATCTTGATAAAATGAGTCAGCCAATGTTACCAAATCATTGTCATTAGTAATCCATAAGGGTGTTCAAACTTCGGTTAAAACCGAATTAATCGAACCGAACCGAACTTTTTTCGGTTAATCGGTCGGTTAATTTTAGGTTTGTTCGGTTAACGGTTAATAATTTTTTCAAACTTCAGTTATCGGTTAATTCGGTTATCGGTTAACCGAAATTTTTATATATTATACATTTCATATATTTAGTTTTAGTCATATAATTTTTAAAAATTATAAAATAGTCATTAAATTTTTTGATATATTATAAAATGGTCATTAAACTTTATCAAATTAGCGCAAAATGATTTATCAATAATTTATAACGTGCAAGTTAATGACTATTTTGTAATAGTTCGATAAGTTTAATGGTTATTTTATAATTTTTGAAAGTTTAGTGACCAAAAAGATTATTTTTAAATAGTTTAGTGACCATTTGGGTGATTTACCCAAAATTTTCTAACAAATTTCGGTTAATTCGAAAACCGACCGAATTAACCGAACTTTTTTCGGTTCGGTTAAAAAATTTCGAAAATTTTCGGTTCGGTTAACGGTTAATATGAAAAAAAATTCGGTTAATGAAATTTTGGAAGTTCGGTTCGGTCGGTTAACCGAACCGACCGATTGAACACCCCTAGTGATCCATCTACCATCATCAGTACAGAGGCCGGTAACCATGTTTTTCTTTTTACGGTAGGATGCCCATTTATAAAATAAATTGGTGTTACGGTCACCATATTTAAGCCAATTAACATGTGCGCGATGTTCCCAGTATAGTTCTTCCTTATCTGCCTTTATATTTAAAGCATGTTTGAACTTTAATAATTTAGCAAGTGTGTCATCATCCGGATCAAGAGTGGACAAGTGATCAAGCTTAGCATTCAACTCTTTTGTATATCATCACCTCATTAACTTATTCTCTTTACTCTAATTTGAAAAGATTGTACTGAGATTAGAAAGTTTCTCAGGCAGCTCAACAATAGTAGAATTCCATAACTGAAGAATCATTTGTTCACACTCTGGTTTCAAGGTCCAGTTTGCATCAAAACGAAACCATTTACCATGATCATTATGAACATTTGAGCTGATGGTCTTGATTAGGAGGGGGCAGTGGGCAGAGATCGTGTGGGAGAGGTGTTCTAAAGAGAAATTTAGGAAACAATCTCTCCAATTCGAAGTAGCCACTCCTCTATCGAGGCGCTCACTAACATTGTTTCGAGATAGCCTACCTCTCTCCCCATGTATACCATTTTCCAAAATACCCTAGATCCGAGAGGTCACAATCACGCAGTACTAAATAGAAAGCCTCTATATTTCTTTCAAAGTGAATACGACCTCCTTTCTTCTCTGATGCAAGCATTATTTCGTTGAAATCCCTAGCCACTAACCAAGGAAGATAACAATCAGTGTCTAGAGAACGTAGAAGGTCCCAACTAGCATCACATTGACTCTCCACTAGATTGCTATAAAACCCTGTTAAATGCCACATCAGATCAGCTTGAACTTCAATAATTTCAGCATTAATATGGTGAGAAGAGTAGCTTCTAATAGCAACAGAGATGTCGGGGGACCAAGCAATGGATAAACCCCCTCTTGAACCTTGAGAACCAATATCTAAACCTTGAGTAAACCACACCTAGCACAGATACGAGCCATTTTATTTGCAGAGAGTTTTATTTCCATAAGAAACAAAAGTTGAGGAGAAACAGACCTCAGTTTATTTCTGTGTCGTCTTACTTCTCGTAGTTTCCCCAGCCTACAGACATTTTAACTAATGATCTTCTTTGTGTTCGGTGGGCCTAAATAAGACCGAGCGATGATGAGGGAGAGACACCAATCAAATTCGTGTTACCAGAAAATCCAGGTGGTAGGTCTTGTGTACGAGCCCATTTAGAGCCTTCCAAACTCTCAATGGGGTTGTCTTCATCAACAATAAGCATATGAGTATCAAACCCATCGGTACGACCCAAATTATTAGTAATAGGATGAGGTAGCCCATTAGAGTAACCAGGACCATAATAGTTGACTTTGCCTCAATTGGGGATTAAGACTTGATTGGCGGAGAAGTATTAGCAATAACCTCCTAGATAGATTTAGCCTTATCTGGAGAACAGCTCATATTTGGATTGGATTGAGCACTGGTTGAGGCTGAAAAATTAGCCTTAATCATAGGCTCATCAGGCAACCAAGGGCTCGCGGGAGCCACCGCACAACGGCGAGGAGCGCGTAAAGAGGAATCCTAGGCCATGGGAATTTCTGTACCAGTGTTAGCAACTCGAACAGGGCAAAAGTATTCGCCATGTCCTAATAACCTACAGACGAAACAAAACAGGGTTAACTTCTCATATTCGAAATGGACATAATGGGGCTTACCATTTGGTAACATAAGTTTCTTTCTACGTTTCAAAGGAAATTTGATATCGATTTAAATACGAATGCGCGTTATTCGTTTATATCTGAGTGTTGTTGCCGCTGAGCCATATTCCTTAAAATTACCAAAAAAATATCCAATCAACTGCGCAATCTCTCAAAGATAAAATCATGGGGCACGCCATGGATTAAGATCCAATAGTACAAATGAGATAAAGGAGTCGTCGTTGGGATCTTACCCTACTACAATCTATGCATTATCAAAAGGTGCGAATTAAAATATCATGGCCCTCCTAAATCAATTCAATCAGCATCTATATGGTTGAACAAAGGGAACAGTAATCGCCCTTCAACAATATCCGTGATTGCAAACCCTCCAACTAATTTCCACGCATTAGCAAGAGTGGCTTTCATAGATTGGAAGTTAATAGTACCGACAGCCAGGAATATACCAACAAGTAGTGTTCATAAGTAGGGGCCACAAGTGTATCATCCGGATCATACTAGAGAAAGTCATCCTCACCTTCGTCGATTGCCAGACGAGCAAGGTTATCATGAACATCCGACATCAAAGCAAGATAGTAGACAAAACTTGAAAGGATAAGAGAAAGAGAAGAAGTAAAAAAAAAACAAGCTACTTAGAGCAAGGAGAATGTGCTACTTAGAGCAGAGAGAACATATTATGAGATTTACCTTTGGGTTTTTAAATTAAACAATTTTCACATTTCAAAAAATAAGGATAAATATAAAAGATAAGAGACTTAGTTTAACATTACTTTTAAAAATTATAGTGTAAGTTTTTAGAAAGTATTTTTCAATTTTTTATTTAAAATTAAAGAACAAATATTCAAATTAAAAGCGATAACTGGTTAGCCCTAAGGGCTTTTGTTTTTTTAAATTTAATTTCTTAACTTTGTATTTTATTATGTTAGTCCTTCAAATGAATTTTTTTTGTAAATTTTTTTGTCATCAATTTATTGACTTTTTTTATACTCTCGTCAATACTTTATCCTCAAAAGTTCATTATTTAAAAATAACCTTATAAATATATTTTAAAATTTAGAATGATATTTTTTATTAAATAACGTTACAAATATTACTCACACATGTGAAAAAGAATATAAATATATATGTATATCTTATATGATTAGATAAAATTGTTCAATTAGAATAACTCTATATTATAACATAATAAACAAATCACAATTAAATTTGTATATAAACTCGACTCAACTCGAATTTCATAAATTCGTTTGTATTAAAAAAATTCAATTAAAGTTTGAGTCGTAAAATAAGACACATCAACTTGAATAACTCAAATTTTTTTATTCGACTCAATATTTCAGAGTATTGTATTCTGACTCAAATTTTAATTGGAAATTAAGTTGGATATTATTGTAATTTTAGTGGTTGGAGATTACTTGATAATTAAGGTTTACTTTTAATTAATAATATATATATATTAAATAAGAAAACTTATTAAATAAAATTTCTTGGTAACCAAATATTTGAGTTTATAAATATAACTAAGTTTAACCTTTAAAACTACGAGAAAGAATTACAAGTTCACAATCATAACTCATTGGACATCTCATTTCTCTCTTAAAGGCTTTGAAATAGACTATTTTAAAAATTTGTAGCCAATGTTTACCTCAATATGAACCAATATTTGTACAAAATCAGTTCAGTGAATAGCAGAAAACCAAAAAAAAAAAAAAAACAATCAAAGCAAAGCAAAAAGCTAACAATAAATGATTTAATTTCTTCCTACTAAAAAAAATCCAAATTCATATATATACATAGTTTAAAAACTTTGATCCAAATTGAATTAAAAAAATAAGTCATTACAAGTTACTCTTACTTTAGTACTGCTCTTGCTTTGTGTTAATGTCATGATAACATTCACTTATTCTTAGATATTTCAATCCAAAACTGATGAAACATGAAGGCAAATAAATGTTGCAGAGCATCTACCGGCACATAATGTCACATTTAATATACACAACATGTGTCCTTTTCCTATATGGCCAACAACCGGAGCCAATGCTGGCCATGTGGTGATGGCAGACGGCGGATTCTGTCTGCCGTCAGATGCGACTCGGCTGATTGAGGCACCATGGACATAGAGCGGCCGGATTTGGCACGGGCAGTTAGCAACTTCAACTCCAATTGGCAACCAGCTTCTGAAACAAGTTATTATAGTGGAAGGCTTCAATGCAATGGACTGATTGACACACCACCATATAGACTGAGCATCAAAAGAGTATGTTATAACTTCATGTCCTTCAACAAGGGGAGCTGATCAGCCTTCTATATCGATACATCGAGGAATTCGTCTATCCCTTTCGTGTGGGCGTGTTCTTTTGTCGTGTTTAAGGTATTTTCTATTGATATATGTGTTGATAATTGTGATGAAATTATATCTTCGCATTTCGTATAGAAGATGTCTTTCGAGAAAGATGGAATGGACAAGCTCTCGGATCCCTGCAAAACGAAGGTGAACTTTGGGGGTGCTGGAACTTGTTCTCCAAGACCAAGATGCTATAAGATATTTAAACCAGCCAAAGATGTATGATTATAAAGAAAGTAGAGGTTAGGCTAATAAACAAAGAAAGGAGAGAGACCCTTTACTTCTTCCAACCAATAGGCTAACTTTTGTACCATACTATAACACTTATCTTTGTACTAGATAACTAGAACATTTAGCTTCATCCATATTATGCTATCATGGGTCTAAAAGCTTAGGGCCTTCTCCTCGTATAAAAATTCTACGCCTGGTTCTATGCCCACACTAAAAATTAAAATTTTAACTTTGATCTTAAATTTCAAATTTTAAGCTATAAATTCTAAATCTTAAAAAATACATCATACTCTTAATTCTTTAAATACTAATTCTAAACTTTAACCTTAATTTTTTTAGTATAAGGCATTAATAAGGGCACCGAAAAGGACAGGGGATTTTTATCTTTTAAAATGAAAAATAAAACGCACTCAATTTATGATAAAAAAAAAGTCATATTTTGAATAATTAAAAATAAAAATACGAATGCAAAATGCATGGATTTAATTTTATTTTTATGGCCATGTTTGGTAAAGAGAGGTTTGGGCAAAAATTAGAGGTTTGAGGCATAATTAGAGGTTTGACTAGTCAAATCCGCTAATATTGTTGTTTGGTAAACAGCGGATTGAAAGAGCGGATTGGGGTGAAACCGCTAATTTTGAAAAAAACTTATAGGCCCTGTTTGGCAATTAGCGGATAGCTGATAGCTGATAGCGGATTGCATTAGCTGATAGCTGATAGCTGATTGCATTAGCTGATTTGACTAGCGGATTGTATTAGCTGATTGTATAAAAGTGTTTGGTAAAATTAACTGATAGCTGTTAGCTGTTTGATTATTTAAACAAGCAAAATGACATATAAGGACATGATTGTATTCAATACGTGTTTGAATAATTTATCAGTTATGAATATTTTGTATCTAATAAATATTAATTAGGTTTGTTAAAAAAAATTTAATATAATTTTTCTAAACATATTTGAAAGACTTATATATTAATTTATTATTTATATAATTATTAAAAAAATTATATACACATATAAATATGTGATAATAAAAAAATAAAATTAACTTACAAATGTCGTCATATAAATTAGTAGTAACAATAAATAAGTCCAATATTTAATATGTTATTATTTATATTAAAAAATATTATTATTTAATTTAGGTTATTTAGAGATTTTTGGTAATTGTTAAGGGTAAAAGAGTCATTACAACTCTAATATCAAACCTCTAATCTCAAAAAGCTCATATTAGGAGCTTTTTCAAAATTAGCTTTTTCACCCCAATCCGCTCTTTCAATCCGCTATTTACCAAACATCAATATTAGCGGATTTGACTAGTCAAACCTCTAATTATACCTCAAACCTCTAATTTTTGCCCAAACCGCTGTTTACCAAACAGGGCCATAATAGGAGATTTTTTAGATTAGAGGTTTGATATTAGAGTTGTAAAGACTCTTTTACCCTTACCAGTTACCAAAAATCTCAAAATAACCGAAATTAAATATTTTCTCACCCTATTTATAAGCTAATCCTATTTATTTTTTTATTATCACATATTTATATGTGTACTTAAATTTATTAATTAATTAAATTATATTAAAATAATTATATAAAAAATAAATTAATATATAAATAATTTGAATATGTTTAGAAAAGTTATATTAAAAATAATTTTATAGATCTAATTAATAATAATTAGATACAAAATATTGATAACTAATAAACTATTCAAACAAGTATTGAATATAATCATGTCCTTATATGTCATTTTGCTTGTTTAAATAATCTAACAGCTATCAGTTAATTTTACCAAACACTTTTATACAATCAGCTAATACAATTCGCTAGTCAAATCAGCTAATACAATCAGCTATCAACTAATGTAATTCGCTATCCGCTAATTGCCAAATAGGGCCTATATATTTTACTAGAAAATTAAAGTTGAGGTAATTTTATTTTAAACAAAAGAGTAGAAGGAACGGCAGGGAAATGGACGCATAAATTAAATTATATAAACTATATGAAGCTAAAAGTTTTCGTCTAGTCAGGATGGCCGAGTGGTCTAAGGCGCCAGACTCAAGTGGCCGAGTGGTCTTCGAAAGAGGGCGTGGGTTCAAATCCCACTTCTGACATATAAAACATTTTGTAAATATTTACTAACAAAAGAAATTCAAAAGCCCAATTAAGTTAACTACATTCTCGAGGGCCCAAAATAAAACGGCATCGTCTGAGTATAGGGTTTGTCGAAGCAACCCTAATTAGATATGTATAAAGAGTTGCCGAAATCCAAAACCTTTGCCGTAGTTTCATTGTTTCTGTTTATGGCGTTCCCAATGGATTTTTCAAGTGGAGGGTTAGGGTTACTTGTATCTTGGTTTTTTTCCCCTTTTTTCTCATTCATCAGAAAAATAAAACTTCAACGATATGATTGGCTTTTTTTCTTTCTATGATTACTTGTAGATTTGAAGTCCGTGTTTCTTCAAAGAATCTGTTTTTCTTTTAATTTCTTTAAGCTTTTTGAGATATGATGAGGTTTAAATTGGTCCGTGTTTCTGATTAAACCGTGACCGACAGTTTTCGTAACCAAACTCTGATCTCAATAATACATTGATATCCCTTTCGAGCAGAAATTGTTTGAGCTAAGTTTTTTTTTTATCTGTTATCGGATATAAATCAAATAATAATGAAGTGTTATGTCAGGAAAAAAAAAACAATAATGAAGTGATGTTAAAAAACAATAATGAGAACCCAATAAGTGGTTTATAGTGGTTTATTGGTCCAGTAAAAAAACGTATGATATATTTTTTTAAAACATAAGTTTAATATTTATCTGCGAGAACCCAATAATCGTTTTATTTGCGAGGTAAATGTACATTGTAATACTCTTTTTTAATATTTATATTTATAGGTACAAAGAAAAACCCTAATATGAATGATACACAGTGCATACATTTTTTATACACATAAAATGTTCTCATTGAAAACCACGCCAAGAAAACCATTGTAAAACACATATTCACTCTCTTTCATGAAAACTCATGATGGATGAAACTTTGCCCTCATAAAAATTCGAATGAAACTGTGGAGTAATATGTTTCATTTTGTCATCTTTGACATATTCATCTTTTGATTGAGATATAAATTTTGTATTATCTCTGCACAAGATATCTTGCATCTTATCTTGTAAAAATAATTCACATATCTTCTAAATATGTTTGCCAAACACATTTTTTGATTTACCTTGTGCATAACAAGATTTGAGGAAGCATCCAGTTCTGAAAGATCTAAAAGTAATCATCTTTGTAGCATTTAGATAATATTTTTTTTGACCAATTAATATATGGTGATTCTATACCAATTATTTATTCATCTTTCTTTCAAAGATAAATTTATTCACACCTAATAATCTTGCAATCATAAGGATACTCAATATATATGCTTTATCCATATAGAATCTTCTTTAAGATTATTTCGGCTTATGTATATTCATATACATAGACATATTTAAATGCTCGATCTTCAGGTCAAGACAAAACTTGATCTCAAGATTTTTTTTTCTCAAATATTTTCGTTAAATAGTCAAATGATTTGAAAGTTATTCATGAGTTTTCAATTTGAAGCTCTTCAAGAGTTCTAATGATATTTAATTATCATAATGAATCTTGACCTAAATTCCTCTATAAAATGCATAAGGACATCCTATTCTGTTTTTTTTTTCTTTCTTTCAATTAAGATTTTGGTTTCAAGGTTCTGTGTGTTAATCTAAAAGAGACATACTTCATTGAAATGACGACCAGCAAATTGACATATTTTACACAAAGAGATTTCTTTGTATTACTTCAGAGATAAGTGCACCGCCATCAGTGAAGCCCAAAGTTGAGGGGCACCACGTGATGTGGGATGACGAAGAATCTTTAAGGTTAATTAACAGTGACGGGGCATCATTGTCCGTGGGGCAACAAGGGCTTTTGCACATAAGAGTTTGAATTAGATTAGATGAGAGATGGCACAAGGCTCGAAATAACTTGGTTAATGATTCTGATTACAACTAAGGTGACTTGGCTCGGAGAGTGAGCAACACAAGTTTGGGGGCAAAATTTTTTGGGATATAGGATTGATGAGTGGTTATAGTCCGAAGATGACGACCACCTTCTCTAAAGATCAAAGACAAGCTAAATCATACATCTTTACATTCTCGTGAACACACGTATCTTTGCATCGTGAAATACGCTCATGCATTATTAAAAGCTAGACATCCTTATGCTATGAGCAAGCTAAATCATACCATCATAACATTATGTTCATTTTAAAACAGGCTTTGGAAGATTGACAAAGGATGGATCTACAACTCAATGAGAGGAGAAATAGATCTCATAAGGATCATGAGTCCTTCGACTGGCATAGTTAGGATTTCTAAAGGTCTTTCAATTTCTCAATTTAATCCCTCCTTAAGGATTTTCTCAAAATTCAAAGTTTCTCAATTCTATCCTTCCCAAAGAATGTTTTTCTTAAAATTCACATTTCTCAATTTTATCCTCCCCAAAGGATGTTTTTCTTAAAATTCAAAATTCTCAATTTTATCCTTCTCGAAGAATGTTTTTCTCAAATTCAAAATTTCTCAATTTTATCATTCTCAAAGGATGTTTTTCTTAAAATTCAAAATTTTTCAACTCTATCATTCCCAAATGATGTTTTTTCTTAAAATTCAATTATATCCTTCCCAAAGGATGTTTTCCTTAAAATTCAATTTCTCAATTTCATCCATTCTAAGAGGACATTTTTCTTAAAATCCAAATTTCTCAATTCTATCCCTTCCAAAAAGACGTTTTTCTCGAAATTCAATTTCTCGATTCTATCCCTTCAAAGGATTTTTTTCTCAAAAATTTCAATTTCTCAATTCTATCCCTTCCGAAAGGAAGTTTTTCTCAAAATTCCGATTTCTCAATTTTGATCCCTCATTTAGGACGTTTTCTTAAAATTCAAGTTTTCCGGTTTTAAAATCGAAAGGCTCGTAGCTCAAGGATTTCAGGCGAAGAATTTCAGACTCGCCATGTATAGATTTTAGAGCGAAGGAGGTAGACACTCGTAGCTCAAAGACTTCAGAGTTAAGGAGGTAGATTCTCATAGCTCCGGATTTCAAGAAGAGGAAGGGTGAACAATTCTATATAGGAGGAACTCGCAGCTCGATATCTTCAAACATGGAAGTGGAACAAAATTAGTGCTTATGGTCTTTACTTTATTCTCGTTATACAAAAATAAGCAAAGAGAGGAACCTGTAATCACTAATTTTTGTCCGGGTCAATAACCCATCTTTTTGTTGTTGCTTTTATTTCTTATTTGTTTCTTTATTGTCATTATGTTGAATTTAAAAAAATACAAAAAATATATAACATTAATTAAATGACCCAATTCGATTAAATAAAAGCCCCTTTATAATCTTTAAAACCCAAAAAATGTATTACATATATTTGGCCCGTTTAGGGCCCAAAGATAAAAACCTTAACAATATTGCTAAACCGTAGCCCTAATCTAATATGTTGTCTTATGTAGTCAAAGGGGCACTCGTCGAATCATTTTTGATATGACGTTTCATTAGGGATGTAAAAACAGGTAATCGGACAGGTTTCAGGTCGGGTTCTGTCAGGTCGGGTAAAATCGGATACAGGTCATTTCAGGTAAAAAAATAATTTTTGACTCGACTCGGGTCGGGTGCAGGTCCATTGCAGTCGGGTAATTTGCAGGTCGGGTCCATTTCAGGTCGGGTCAATTTTCAGGTCGGGTCCATTTCAGGTCAAACTCGTTGCAGATCGGGTAAAAACAGGTCGGGTAAAATCAGTTAATTGGCAGGTAAATTGCAGGTCGGGTAAATTTCAGGTCGGTTTCATTTCAGGTCGGGTTCATTTCAGGTCGGGTAATTTCAGGTCGTCGGTTTCATTTCAGTTCAGGTTAATTTAGGTTCACCAGAAATGAACAATTTTAAATAAAAACAAAGTTTTATGGACTATAGTGAAAAAAATAATAATAAATAAGAGTTAATTTGGACTAAAATAAAGTTTTATGGACTATAATAGGCTCAATTTTGAATAAAAACAAAGTTTTATGGACTATAGTGAAAATAATAATAAATAAGAGTTAATTTGAAGTAAAAATAAAGTTTTAAGGACTTAATTGAATTGAATTAAAACTTAAAGGGCTTGAATAAAAAACTTATATAATATAAAGGGCTTTATTTATAATTTACCCCAAATTGAAATTCAATTTGGGAATTAGGCGGTTTCAAAATAAATTTTCCCGCCCATATATATTATAATTTAATATTATTTATTAATTATTATAATATAATATAACTTATTAATTATTATAATAACTTTATAAGTATAAATATATGTGATTATGTGTATATATATGTATTTTTATGTATTCACATGTATATAAATTACAATATATAATATATTATACAAACATATATGCATTTATGTATATGTAATGTATTATACATAAATACATGTATATTTATATACATAATACATAATACATACTATGATACTAACAACATACATGTATATATACATTTGTGTATATATATATATATATATTATACAAACATATGTATATATTAAATTATTAATACATCATACATATAACATATCATACATAATAATGAATACATATTATACAAATATATGTATGTTAATATATAATATATAATGTACATGTACATATATATATATATATATATGTATATGTATATATGTGTGTATATATGTATATAAATACGTAAATATACATATAAAATATATGTATATATATAAATATATGTATTTATATATGTATTTAAATACATAAATTGATTTGAACTCAATTGAATTGAACTAAAACTTAAAGGACTTAAATGAAAAACATCTAAAATTTAAAGGGCCACAAAATATTTAGCCCATCTAAAATTCAAAGGGCTACAAAATATTTAGCCCATCTAAAATTTTTAGCCCAAAGCCCAACAATTAATAATTATTATTAATTATTATATTTAGCCCATCTAAAATATTTAGTCCAAAGCCCAACAATTAATAAGTATTATTTATTATTGATATTATTAGTTATTATAAATGGGTGGTGGGATATGAGCCCAAAGGCCCAAGGCCCAAACTATTACTAATTATTATTTATTATTAATTATTATAATATAAATACATTATATAACTTATAAGTTATAAGTTTATATATATATATATATATATATATACACATTATAGGTTTTAGGGCCCATCTAAAATAAATGGGTGGTGGGATATGAGCCCAAAGGCCCAAGGCCCAAACTATTACTAATTATTATATTATAAATACATTATATAACTTATAAGTTATAAGTTTATATATATATATATATATTATATTTATACATTATAAGTTTTAGGGGCCCATCTCAAATAAATGGGTGGTGGGATATGAGCCCAAAGGCCCAAGGCCCAAACTATTACTAATTATTATATTATAAATACATTATATAACTTATAAGTTATAAGTTTATATATATATTATTTATACATTATAGGTTTTAGGGGCCCATCTAAAATAAATGGGTGGTGGGATATAAGCCCAAAGGCCCAAGGCCAAAACTATTACTAATTATTATTTATTATATTATAAATACATTATATAAATTATAAGTTATAAGTTTTTATATATATATATATATATATATATATATATATATATTATATTTATACATTATAGGTTTTAGGGGCCCATCTAAAATAAATGGGTGGTGGGATAAGAGCCCAAAGGCTCAAGGCCCAAACTATTACTAATTATTATTTATTATTAATTATTAAATAAATTATAAGTTATAAGTTTATATATATATATATATATATATTATATTATATTTATACATTATAGGTTTTAGGAGCCCATCTAAAATAAATGGGTGGTGGGATATGAGCTCAAAGGCCCAAGGCCCAAACTATTACTAATTATTATTTATTATTAATTATTATATTATAAATACATTATATAAATTATAAGTTATAAGTTTATATATATATATATAATATGTATATTATATTTATACATTATAGGTTTTAGGGGCCCATCTCAAATAAATAAGTGGTGTGATATGAGCCCAAAGGCCCAAACTATTAAGAATTATTATTTATTATTAATTATTATATTATAAATACATTATATAAATTAAAAGTTATAAGTTTATATATATTATATATACATTATAGGTTTTAGGGGGCCATCTCAAATAAATGGGTGGTGGGATATGAGCCCAAAGGCCCAAGGCCCGAACTATTACTAATTATTATTTATTATTAATTATTATATTATAAATACATTATATAACTTATAAGTTTATATATATATATATATATATATATATATATATATATATATATATATATATATATACATTATAGGTTATAGGGGCCCATCCCAAATAAATGGGTGGTGGTATATGGATGGAAATCATCTGTCCCTAAGTATGCCCCCATTTGTGCCT